>JACXGI010007420.1:0-37501 GCA_016801175.1 Esox masquinongy
TATGCTTTTTAGAAGGATCATTGCATCACCAGCTGAGGAGTCTGGGGGATCTTGCTGTGTCATTTCCTCAAGGAACTGCATGACAGATGGGAGGACCTTCACCAGAGTTTTAAGTGCACTCTCTCTACAGGCCCACCGAGTATCTGACAGTTTCTTCAGCTCCAGTGGACGCTGATCGGGGTGCTTCCTCTTCTGCATTTCAATAAATGCAGAGTGCCGTTTTGATGAGTTGGCCATAAAAGTGTAAAGTTTTTTAACTAGATTGAAAAAGTTGACAAAACAGATGTTTGACTTTGCACTTTCTACCAATACCAGATTAAGGCAATGTGCCTGACAGTGCACATACAAGGCCTTTGGATTTTGCTTTAGGATTCTGGACTGCAGTCCCTTATAGTGCCCACTCATGTTTGCAGCCCCATCATAACCTTGACCCCGGATGTTTTTTATTTTCAGGTCATTTTCTTCCAGTAGAGCCATGACGAGATTTTCAAGAGCATCTCCACTTGTTGAACGCACATTGCACACCTGAATGAATCGCTCCTTTATTTTCATGTTGTGTACATATCTCACAACAAAGGAAACCTGTTCAGTGTGGGACACATCTGTCGTTTCATCCAGAAGTATCGAAAATATTTTGCTCTCTTGAATTTCTTCTCTGATGACACGTTTTACAGATATAGCCAAAGCTTTGATTATGTCATTCTGGATTCTGTTCGAGAGGAGCGAGACAAGAGGTCTTTTTTGGGTTCCCTGCTTCTCTTTTACGGCATCAAGGTGTAATTTAATTACACTGTCATACTTGCTGAACAACTCCACTAACTCCAAGAAATTCCCTTGATTTTGGCTTGATGAAGTCTCATCATCTCCCCTGAAAGACATGCCGTGTCTTGCCAGGAAAAGAGTAATGGCAATCAAATGAGACAACACTTCTCTGTTCCTCTCCCTCTCTTTGTCTTTTGCAGCTTGTGACTCAAGGTCACCCATTTCAAAAGCTGCCTCCAGTATTTTTTTCTTGAAGGAGTTCCACTTCACCATACCACACGTGAGCCTATGAGGCACTGTGCTCTTTAATTTTTTCCAAAGCCTTCCTCCAGCGATTTAACCCTACAGTTTTCCAGTTAGTGTGACTCTTGTATCTTTCATCATTTAAAAAAGACGGCAGCTGAAACAAAACATGGCATCAGTGCTAGGAGAATATTCTAGCCATGGGTTATTCTCATACCACTTCTTCTGAAATGACCGTCCCTCTACATTCTTTGGAAATGCAGGGCTGGTTGGCAGGATCCAATATTATCACACATTCGGATAAAGGCGTCATCGTACTTTATGTTGAATTGTAGGACGTGGGCAGGGTCATTTGGGTGTTGTAGTCCAAGTAGGTTAGAGAATAGCCCCTCTCTGTCTTCTGTCTCCTTCTCCTGGCTTGCTGTTCCCTGCACTGTTTCTGTCTCTACGTTTCCCTCTTTCTCTCCAGTCTCTGTCTCCTGGCTTGCTTCATCCTGCACTCTTTTTGTCACTTGTGCCTCTACATTTCCCTCTTTCTCACCAGTCTCTATCTCCTGGCTTGTTGTTCCCTGCACTGTTTCTGTCTCTTGTGCCTCTACATTTCCCTCTTTCTCTCCAGCCTCTATCTCCTTCTCATCATCTGATCTATTACTTTCCACTCTCTGTCCATCTAGGAACAAGGCACAATTTCAACATTAATCTATTCTTTTAACCATCACTACTACTCTTGCACCTAATCAATAATACCTTCAGTATTGATACAAAACATTAAATAACTGATACACTGCAATATAGTAATTATTATTACTGTTGTAGTTGATGCCTAAAATACCTTTGCAGTGTAAACAAATGGTAGGCTACGTGTTATTCTTACCTGTTGTGCCGTTCATAAACCAGCTGGACAGGGATCCACTGCCTTTTGCTGCCTCAAGCAGCTCCTTCTTTTTTTGTTTTATTCTCCTCTCTTTGCAAGGCATCTTTGCACTGCAGAACACACACAAACAAAGGGACATTTCCTACCTTCATACCTGAAATCTATTAGGGCCATATCTCCTTCACTCTGCACTTTGGTGTCAAGTCAGGTATATTGTTCATTTTATATTGACATTGATATTTTTACATTTATTATTTCCAGACATATATTATTGAGTTTACAGGCTATGGAGATGTTGCTGTTGTAAACACTACTGTTGCCGTTGTAGAAAAAATATATTTTTGTCATATAAAATATAATTCTATTTTAATTCTGTTTTGAATTTATACATTTTTTGAATGATAAGGATAATAAAACAGGATTGATAGGCTAAGTATAGGCTAATTCGGAGGATGAGAATGAGGAAATGAGTATAAGCCTTTACCAGTGTTGTGATAATTATTTTTACGTTTTTTAAATAAATACTGTAATAATAATAATAGTTCAAAGTATAAATAGTTTTTAGTCAAATAACATAAAAAGACAAGACCCCTCTACGCCCATGAAACTTTCCTCCCTCAACAAACAGCAAACTAAACGTTACTTCTAGGCTACACACACACACACACACACAAAACAGCTCCATGCTCTCTTCACGTCGTTCTTGTAAAATAATAATAATAATAATCAGTAAACATTACAAACACACTGCTTCGCTGAGAACAGCACTTACCAGCAGCCGCGGTATTGAAGATCCTCTCCTTCTGGTAGTAGTGCGCGTGCGCGATATTGAAAAACGCGCGTGCGGCAAATCGTCCCGGTCTGGATGAGGTCGTCAGGTGAAAGGTCATCATGTGGTTCATTTTATTTACGATAAATTATTCACAAAATGGCCTTTAAATACATTTTATTTTTATTTTTTTGCCTTGACAAAAGGGCACTTTGGGCATCAAGGGGCAAAGGGGCAGGTGCTCAAGCACCCCCCCCCCCCCTCTGCATGTGCCTGCTAGCCACTCAGCATTTTCACTAGCCACCGTTTTGTTGTTTGTTGTTGGGGAATTACGTTTGATTTGATAAAACTTGACTATGTTGTGCTACATCTTAGCCTGTCTTGTTCTCTGGTTCAGTCACTATTAGGTAAAGGTGGTACCCCACTCTACCGGACACCCATCTGTGAAATACTTTATATAATGTGGCTACACACTTGAAAAAGATAAGTATTAAAGTGTTAAATCTGCCCTGTTGTCCATGTCCACTTGAGCAGCTAATGCACGCTACAGTGTCCTCCCTAATAAAATATGCAAGCGATATATTTATTCTTTACAAAACCTAGAACTATTAACATGTTATTTAAAAAGAAATATGAAATCACCCATCAGCTTTATAATTAATCGCAGTCAATATTATTGTTGTCTGTCTTTGTTATGCTATGTTCTTGTTAATATAGACTTGCATAAAAAACGAAACAGAGCTGTATTTATTACAGTCTTGTGAAGTTATTTTTTCCCCATCCTTGCCTTGCCACATCGTTAATCTTCCTCGACTTCCTTCAGCTGTACTAGGCTCTGCTGCTGAGGCTGATCCAGCGTCTTCACGCTCATATGTTTATATTGTTAGTAACTTAAATATTTTAATTATATATTTTTTTACTCTATATATTTACTCTATATATTGCATATATTGCCTAATGTTTTTGGTGATAGTACATACCCTAATCTGATGGTCTTTTCACCAGTCATCTGCGTTTGTCTCGCGATCTCTCTTTAAAAACATTAAAAACAAATCTGTAATTTTAGACTACTAGAAGTCACCTGAAAAGTTCTTTAAAAATGTTATGCGGATTAGATGTAGTTTGAGGTTATTAAGTTTTAATGGAATATTTTGACATGCTTGGGTGTAAAAGAAAACTGGGATCCACTTGTTTTTCCGACATTACTCATCTCCGCGATGTCTGGACCCATGTGGTCCTGTATGCAAGGTTGCCAGATTTCATTGACCGTAAACTGTATTCTGCCCAGCGTCCAGAAAAGAAATTGACCCGCCCAAGCCCATTAAAAATAGCCCAATTGGGAAGGAAACACACCCCACCTGGCAACACTCAATATGGAAAACTTTCCTCCTACCGTCATTTTAGCTGCAGTGTTTCGTTGATGTTTTATATATGAGCGCAAAATCATGTTTTACCATGCCAACACACAGAGGGATTGGGAAGGCTATTGCCTTTGAGCTTTGAATGCAGGAAAAACCCTGTGTATAGATATATAGAATCCCACCCGCCAAAGTGGCTAGTAAGAGTGACTGCATTACACGCCACAGCCAAATTCTACCCGCATTTGGTGGGTGCCAATGTCAAGCCCTGCATCCGCACACTAGGGGGTCTCTTTTTAGTTTTGCGAACCAACATCATGAGTCCACCAGATCCTCTTTGTTGTTCAGGATCTGATGCTGTGCGTTTGCTCATAACATTCAATATGACTTCGCCTACTATATTTTTAGCGGCATTTTTCAAATGTGGCTTGGCGATGCTAAAGCCTCTCTTCATGAATGGTATCACCATTCTAAACAGATTACGAAATATACCGCCCACCCCTGATCCACACATTGTCGAGGTGCCATAATAAACCGGGAGTCCATTCCCTACTTGATCAATGTAATAAGATATGTACCGGTTAGAATCAAGATGCGGATTGTGTAACATCTTTAAATATGTAAAGAAGATTGGTCGAAATTGGAGTTTAACAGTCACTTTACCCCAATCAAACACTATATTTTTATTCTGATCCGTCTTAATCTCAATCTGTATGTTTTCAATATACTTCTTGGTTACCGGTACATAGTGTGGCCGCGCATAATTGTGATAATATCTCCGTCTGTTCCCTCTATATGAACTGTCCGTAGGAGTGGCACAAAACTGTCTCCAACCCGTTGAAAAGATACAATATCCATATACACAAACATGTTATAAAATCCGGCATGTATGTCTACAGGCAAAGGGTTCAAATGATCTTTTGTTTCCAGCCATCTGTCAGGGCACATCCTTAATATGTAAGGTAAACTGCCTCGAGTCTTGATAGCTGACTGGCTTTCACAATTTTGACTCTCTTTTGAATATCGTCATAACCTAAAAACACATTCTTAATCTTCTCATTTAAGGCCAGGTTCATCCCATAGACTACCGCTTCTATGTTTTTGAGTCTGATAACCGGTTTTGAGTCTGATAGCTACAGGATGTTTAAAGCTGATTTTGTAGAAAAACTCAAAAAAATTTCATGATATTTGTCCAGCTATGTGGGTATATAATCTCGACAATGCCTACCTCCCAGCTCCCATGTAGCTCTATCTGTTTGGCAAAATTTGTTGTGAAATTAGAACTTTTGTTGTTTGGATATATTTCGGCTGAGGCATTGCTGGGCAGAGTCAGATAAAAACCTGAGGTTTCCATGATTGTTGAAATCACTTGTGAACAACTCACCCCAGTGGTAGTTATTTTATCCTGTTGCGTCCAATACTTCAGACTCTAGGACTCAACTTTTCTGGCCAGTTTTTCCACCTGACCAATACGTGTGTTTCTCCTTTGACTTTCTTTCATTTCAAAATCTCATCTACATGAAAAACTTTGTCCTTAGTTATCTTCACTTTTTGAAGCTCTTGTTCATAAAAGGTACCCTTGATAGACTCTCCATCATAATCGCTTAGCTTATAAACAGGCAGTATACGTGGTGCACATTCTGTCACTGTAAATAATTTGTCAGTGTAACCTTGTTCATATTTCTTATCAAAAACACCTCGCAACTTTGAGACACGAACAATATCGCATTTTTTCAATTCAAATACAATGGCTTTCTTTTTACGAAGGGGAAACCAACCGTAAAGACTTCAAGTGAGTTCTCGGGTGTTACTTGTGACGGTGCCATACGTATCCTCTTGTGATAGCTGTTGTTATAACTTTTTACCAGGACTTGAATCACATCGACATAAATATCGCCACATCATTACGGACACATTTAAATCTGACCCCCTGGCAAAATGTAAGATGTTGTGATCGTTCATCAGTTTTTTAAATGTACGATTAAAGAACTCCTTTCCAGAGTCCGTTTGCACTTTCTTGGGAATCCCACTGTCTTTCAAAATAGATGCAAAAGCCCTGGTCACTTCCGCTCCGCTCTTATTTTTTAGCACTCTTTTTTTCATAATTGGATTCAATTTTTTTAATGGATGTATTTGTCAAAAAAATTCAGTAGCTAAATTCAATAGCTTAAATGACCTAGAGTTCTCAAGCTAACTTAAATTAGCTTTGCCTACTCCTGACCTAACACATTACTTGAAGTAGCTGAATATAATAACTGCTGTAAATACAGTTTTCATTAGACTCAGCTTGGCATTAATGATAAACAAACCTCAGCCGACTGGCATGATCCACATTTCAAAATGATTGTTTGTTGCCAATAGCATTTTACAATTTCTGTGGGGTACAGACCTACTGTGCTGTCCATAAGTATTTGGACTGTTACAGGTTTTGTTGAAGCGTCCAGGTCATGTGATCCGGGAGCTATTGAATTTACAAGCGATTTAGTCATATATGTGCATTTAAAAAAAAATCGGGATCCATATTTTGGGGAACCTAAAGGGTGTGCAACATGTTGCTCTATGTAGGGAATAATCTAGCATCAAAATGATGTGTCTCAGTCTCATTCTAAGTAAGCTATTGAAATTTAGAATTTTCAAATGCTTCTCTAAAATTGTGTGGGTGCTTAACTGGGAAACCAAAGGCTGTGCAATATGTGAGTCTTCCCTCTGAACATTATAAGAGTGACTTGAAGCATCTAGGTCATGTGATCAGGAGCTATTGAATTTACAAGCGATTTAGTCATGTGTATTTAAAAAAAAATCGGGATCCATATTTTGGGAAAACTAATGGGTGTGCAACATTCTGCCCTATGTAGGGAATAATCTAGCATGAAAATAATGTGTCTGTCTCATGTTGAGAAAGCTATTTAATTTTTGAATATTCAAATGCTTCCCTAAAATTGTGTAGGTGCTTAACTGGGAAACCGAAGGCTGTGCAATGTGTGAGCCATCCCTCTGAAGATTATAACAGTGGTTTGAAGCATCTAGGTCATGTGATCAGGGAGCTATTGAAATTCTAAACTAAACATTGTTTATGTGTTCATAGCAAATATATCCATAACTATATTATCCATAAAAAAGTTTAGCAATATATAAAAAGCAGCCCATTTCCCTTTCTTCCTGAAGAGTTTTACATTGGTTTGACGTTTTTAGTTGATGTTGTCAAAGAGTTTTTGAGATTTGAAAATGTTGACGATGCAATTTGTTGACGTTCCCTTGCGACGTTCGTTGGTTATGTGCAGACGGACTACAATATTGCCATAAAGGTCTCCTGCCATTTGGATACTCCTGTCGGAATCGAGAAAATGAGACCTGTGCAGTGTGGTCCAAACTTTTTCTTTCATAACGAGACTAACCCGAGGCCTGTAGCTTCAATTGTTTGCGAGCTATTGAGCTTTGAATGTCTGAATATCTGTCAAATATCGAAAGTAAAACTATCTTTACTACGGTCAGTTAGGCAGGGATATATATTTCGTGATCCCACGAAGACCTCGACTTTAGCACACTTTCTTGGCGGACAGTGAAGCACATTCAAGTGGTTCTAAGTCGTTTATTCTTGCGCATCCTCCGGGAAGAGACCGATAGTAGGCAGATGGAAATAACGGGTCTAATTTAAGATTGCATTTTTGCATTGGAGAGTTTGGAGAAAGTTTTTTTTTTGTAAAATCTATACAATACAATTAGTGAGATATACGCTCCACCAGTTAAATAAAACAAGTAGTCAGGAACACTTCGGTGACTGGCAAGAGCTTTTCAAGTCACTCCTCTGCGGATCAGAGGTGAAAATAGATTTCATTTCTTACCGGTACTGACCTGTGGCTGCATGAACTTCCGTGCGTATTTTATGTGCCTTATTAGCTAACGATAGGCCTATTTGATGTGTCGATTCTTCATAATAACTTTATAATTCATTATAACAGCTCCCGGTTATGTTGTGCGCATCATCTATTGTGCAGATCATGTAGATGGTCAATGTTATTTTGGCCCGCGCAAATTATATTCTATTTGTCTTCTCCTGTCACTTTCAGTAGGAAAGCGTTAACAATACCTACAATATAAACGAAATTATATTTAGAAAATTGAAACAGATATGTGTATAAAGTAAATCCTATTCATATTTTCTACAATTTGCAGTTTGTTAACAATTTTTTTTCTGCATGCATTGTAGCTGCATGACTTCTAGGATATCATTGGTTTGTTTGAGCTCAACATTGTTTCAACTGCTTATTTTCCGTGGTAATGGAATGGACTGCGGTGAAGTTAGCTTTATATTCAAGATTCGGACTTTGATTATCAATACCTCATCCAGGCCCGGCGCCAGGACAAAATGACTAAGGGGGCAGTTAAAAATGGCGAGGGGACTAATCTTATTTTTGGCTATTTTTCTATAGGGTATTTAAAACTTAAATTGGGGGGTCAGGCCCGGCGCCCCCTTGTGGCGCCGGGCCTGACCTCATCAACGAAACCTGCCAGAAAGACAGCAATTACATATTCTGAATCTGCTGGCAATAGTGAACAAGCAACTCTCCCTGTTTTCTCTGTTGCATTCAATTTTAAAAAGAGGACGTTACAGTCATGTCAATGGCGGATTCTCTGTGTAGTCTCAATTATGCGTGTTAAAAGTGCATAATATATGTAGTTTCTACTGACAAACGCCAATTGCATTGTGACCAAAAAAAACATAAACCAATCAAAACAACTATAAAGAGCTCAGAATTTGGTGCCCTACCATTTACATGGTTGTTGATTTGCATTATTAAAAAAGTAAAGGTATAAATACTTTTATTGCCTGGTATTAAAATAAAGGTCAGTACTTCAGACCCAAGGTAACTTTTTTAGTAGACCGTCAGGGACATCTGCCCTACCATGAACATCATTCTGTATTATAATTAAGGAAATTATTAATATTATTTAAAACATTTTAATTCAGAGAAATCTCAATAGCTCTGACTCAATAAAACTTATATGGAAATAAGCAAATCATATAGTTTCAGGGAGAGCTACTCTACCATCAACATCCTTTAGTTTTCCAATTTTTCAATTTTTGACATTATTACTAGTTTATAGAGCTTTTTTCCGTCAAAAATGCTCAATAGCTCGGCTCGGACCCAATAAAACTTATATGAAAATAATCAACTGATATAACTTCAGGAACAGCTGCTCTACCATCAACATCCTTTAGTTTTCCAATTTTCCAATGTAGGAAATTATTAATAGTTTATAAAGCAATTTTCCATGAATTATGTTCAATAGCTCAGACCCAATGAAACTTACATGGAAATAATGAACTGATCTAGCTTCAGGGAGAGCTGCTCTACCATCAACATCCTTTAGTTTTCGGAGCATTTCATAAAGGACGGATGCGGAACCTTTTCTGAGGCCATTAGAAGGTCATTTGTTACCTTCACGAGTGCAGTCTCAGTGCTATGATGGGGTCTGAAACCGGACTGGAGCATTTCATAAATGTTATTTGTCTTCAAGAAGGCATTCAGTTGTTGGGAAATACATTTTTCTAAGATTTTTGAGAGGAACGGGAGGTTCGATATTGGCCTATAATTGTTTAATATGTCTGGATCCAGATTAGAAGAGGCATAATTTCCGCTACTTTTAGTGAGTTTGGTACACATCCGGATGAAACGGAGCAATTTGTTATGTTCAACATTGGCTGACCTAGCACCGGAAATAGTTCCTTAAGTAATTTTGTTGGAATCGGGTCTAGTTGACAATTTGTGGGTTTAGAACTTATTACTAATTTAGTGAACGTGTCGAGCGATTGACACCAGGTCAGCAAAGTTCAGGACAACTGAGATTTTGGGGACTATAACTATTTAAAGAGGAGTCAGTTATTTGTTTTCTAATGTTGATGATCTTTTCCTCAAAGAAGTTCATGTATTCATTACAGTGAAGACCCACTTCACGTGTTGAGCATTGCTTTTTTGTTAACTTTGCAACTGTATCAAAGAGAAATTTTTGATTGTTTTTGTTTACCTCAATCAGGTTGGAGAAATAAGCTGATCGAGCAGATGTGAGTGCTTTTCGGTATTGTAGTGTACTGTCTATCCAGGCTTGTCTGAATACTTCCAACTTGGTGGAGCGCCACTTTCACTCCAACGTTCTGGAGGTTTACTTGAGTGTTCTAGTATTGTCTGTGTACAAGGGAGCAAGTTTCTTGTTGCATATTTCTTTTGTTTTTAGTGGTGCAACCGTATCTGAAGTATTTCGCAGTGTTGAGTTTAGATCCTCGATTATGTCATTTGCGGATTTATTTACTCTGTCATCGATGAGCGAACTTGGAAGAATATCACAAAATTTGTAGTCCGAGAATTTATAGTACGGTTTCTGAAATTCATTGATTCAAAAGATGCTTACTGAAATTTTCCCTTAGAGTGGAAATTTCATGAAACCTAAAAAATGATCTTCTACTCAACAGCAACTATTATTGACCTTGCCAGTGGCATACCTGTCTTATACATGTCTCCCTATTGGCTGTAACAAGCTGAGATACAATACAAGATAGCAGATGAAATGGCTGACCAGTGTAATACAAAGGCATCCATCAACTTCATGTGTACATTACATTATGGCACAATGAAAATTTATGTATAGTCTATATTCACACAGACACCTGACCCGATAGTTCCACAAGGGGCATCACAGGCCACGCCTTAATGCATTTTTTCCCCATTTATGCCAATTCCACCCTGACTGACCTACAGGGCAGATTTTTTGTGTACATGCCTCATTCCCCAGGGGGTAGAGAATTGCATCTATCATGTCCTATCATGTCTGCCATCTTGGATATTTTGTAGTGAAAATTACATGAAACCTATTAAAAAATCTACATAAAATCAACAACACCTCTGACTGACCTGGCAATTGGCATGTGTCTTATACATGTCTCCCTAGTGGGTGGTCACAGCTAATAGATAAAATACAATATAGCGAACAAAATGGCTGACCAGTGAAAAACAAATGCATCCATAAACCTCATGTGTGCATTACATTATGGCACAATGAAAATACAGATCAGTTGTATCATCCACACAAACACCCAACACTATATCCACCCCAATTGACATAAAATACTGATTCTTTGTCTACAAGCCTCATTCCCCAGGACGTGCAATGCTGCATCAAGAACCAATCATGTCCGCCATCTTGTATTTACTTCTACAGTGACAATTTTATGAAACATACAAAAATATACATAAAATCAACAATTACTCTGATTGACCTGGCTAGAGACATTCATGTGTCATATACCTTTCTCCCAATAGGGTGTTTATGGCTAAGAGATAAAATACAAGATGGTGTACAAAACGGCTGACCAGTGTAAATGTTATGCATGCATACACTTCTTTTGTGAATGACATTATGGCACAATTAATAGACAGACCATATATAACTAGCACACAGACACCTAACCCAATTCCTCCACAGGGGCCGCCACAGGCTACGAGTTAAAGCATTTATTTCACAATAATGACATTTCCACTTCAAATGACATAGAATTTTGATTCTTTGTCTACATGCCTCATTCCCCAGGAGGTAGAACACTGCATTAAGAACCAATCATGTCCTCCATCTTGGACATTTTGTCCAGTGAACATTTTCTGAAACATATAAAAATGTACTGAAAATCAACAATAACTCTGATTGATCTGGCAAATCTGCATACCTATGTCTTATACAAATCTCCCTATAGGGTGGTAGAGGCTAAGAGATATATTACAAGATGGCGGACAAAATGGCAGACCAGTGTAAAACTTACAGATGCATACACTTCATGTGTGCATTCCATTATGGCGCAATGAAAATACAGACCAGGTATAGTATCCACACATAAACCTGACGCGATTCCTCCACAAGGGGCGCCACAGGCCATGCCTTAATGCATTATGCCATTTCCACCCCTACTGACCTCGAATGCTGATTCTTTGTGTACATGCCTCATTCCCTAGGATGTACAAAATTGCATCAAGGACCTATCATGTCTGCCATCTTGGATGTTTTACAGTGAAAATTTCATCAAACTTATAAAAATCTACATAAAATCAACAATAACTCTGTTTGACTAGGCCAGCGACACGTGTCTAATAGATGTCTCCCTATAGGGTGTTTAAAATTAAGGGAAAGAAATACAAGATGGCGGACAATATGGCTGACTACAGTAAAAGATATATGAAATTGCTTACCATGTGAATTTTCCCACTGACATATGCTTACAATGTTTATATGACTGCTTCCCTATGCTCACCATGTCACAGGAGAACCCCGTCCCATGGTTGCTTGCAACAATATTTATTATTATTATTATTATTTTCCTTGAAACCGCTGAATGACTTAAAAAGTCCTTGGTGCAAAATGATATAAATTGGACCACAGAAAATATAGACCACTTATACCGACCACAAAGAGACCAAACCCAATTGCTCCATAGGGGGCGCCACAGGCCACGCCCAATTTCTGTTTTTTCACAATGATGCCATTTCCACTCCGATTGACCTAGAATGCTGATTCTTTGTGTACATGCCTCATTTCTCATGATGAACAAAAAAACCTCAAGAACCCATAAAATCCACCATCTTAGATTTTATTGCACAGTGGAAATTTGGCAAAACATAAAAATAAACAATAAGTCCAATTGACCTGCCCTTTGGTAAACAGGTATCTCATACATGCCTCCCTATGGGTTGATAATGAATAAGAGATACATTGCAAGATGGCGGACATAATGGCTGACAACTTTAAAAGAAATGCATCCATACACTTCATGTATGCATTACATTATGGCAAAATGATATAAATTGGACAACTGAAAATAATAGACCACATCTACCTACCTCAGAGAGACCTGACCCGATTCATCCACAGGCCACACTATAATGCATTTTTTTCCACAATTATGCCATTTCCACCCCGATTGACCTAGAATGCTGATTCTTTGTGGACATGCCTCATTCCATAAGGGGTACAACTATGCCTCAAAGACCTATCATGTCTGCCAACTTGAATATGTTGTACAGTGAACATTTCTTGAAACATATAAAAATGTACATAAAATCTACAATAACCCTGATTGACCTGGCAGTCAATGTGTCTTATACATGTCTCCCGATATGGTGTTCATAGTTACGAGATAAAATACAAGATGGCGGACAAAATGGCTGACCAGTGTAAAACAAATGCATACAAACTTCATGTGTGCATTACATTAGAGCACAATGAAAATATAGACCATGTATACCTTCCACACAGACACAGGCCACGCCCTAATTAACTTTTTTCACAATTACACTATTTGCACCCCGATTGACCTAGAATGCTGATTCTTTGTCAACATGTCTAATTCCCCAGGAGGTGCAACACTGCATCAAAAACCAATCATGTCCGACATCTTGGGTATTTTGTACAGTGAACATATTATGAAACCTATAAAAGTTTACACAAATAAACAGTAACTCGGATTAACCTGGCAATCGGCATACCTGTGTCTTATACATGCCTACCTATAGGGTGGTAAAGGTTAAAAGATATATTACATAATGTTGGACAAAATGGCTGACCAGTGTAAAATATATGGATACATACACTTCATGTGTGCATTACATTATTGCACAATGAAAATACAGACTAGTTATATCATCCACACAAACACCCGACCCGATTCCTCCACAGGGGGCGCCACAGGCCACACGTTAATGCATTTTTCCACAATTATGGTATTATGACCTAGAAAGCTGATTCTTTGTGTTCATGCCTCATTCCCTAGGATGTACAGAATAGCATCAGGGACCTATCATGTCTGCCATTTTGGATACAATTTACAGTGAAAATTTCATGTAACATATAAAAATCTACATAAAATAAACAATAACTGTGTTTGACCAGGCCAGCAGCATATATCTAGCTAATAGATCTCTCCCTATAGCGTGTTTAAAACTAAGAGAAATAATACAAGATGGCGGACAATATGGCTGACCACAGTAAAAAATATATGAAAGTGCTTACCATGTTACTTTTTGCTGCCATATGCCTACTATGTTTATATGATTGCTTCCCTATGCTCACCATGTCACAGGAGAACCCCGTCCCATGGTTGCTTGCAACTATCTTATTCTTGTGGCCTAAATTGCTAAATAACACAAAAAGTCCCTGGTAACTTTTTTTTATAACTTTGCCCACTTAAACTATAGCCGCCGAGTAACTACCTCACCGACACCCGCCTCGATTTCTCCACCAGGTGCACAACAATACACAATTCAATTAGCAAATTTCAAAATGATGGCATTTCCACCCCATTTGACCTAGAATGGTGATTCTTTGTGTACATGCCTCATTTCTCATGATGAACAAAAAAGCCTCAAGAACCCATAAAGTCTGCATCAAGGACCTGTCATACCGGACAATATGTTCAATTAGTATTTAAAAAAGCATGCGCAATGTTTATGTGAGCATACCATTAAGGAACAATAACCTATGCGTAGTAATTGTGCATGCTAATACTACCCCCATGTGTCACCGTGTGCATTAGTTTGACCATATCTCAAAAGATGGCGAAACAGCAGCCAACAGAATTCTGATCATTTTCAACAAAATCTAATGCTAATGCTAATAAATATTTAAATATTCTTCTTCTCCTGAATCAGGCATCGGATTTACTCGCCAGTAAATTTCCGGACTCTAGGCTATACTTCTGAACAGAACTCATAACTGGATGATATGTCAAAAATCGACTGATTTATGATTTCACAAAGTTAGCCCTTTACGCTAATGCTAATGATCACTATAAAAATGAACATAAAATCAACCATTACTCCGATTGACCTGACTGTCAGTACATAGGTGTCCCATAAGTGCCTCCCTATATGGTGATAAGAAATATGAGATGTTGCAAGATGGTGGAACAATGAAGTCAGTAAAAAGGTGCTCAATGTAAGTACATTGGACAACAGAAGGTAAGTGATACAATGAAGTTACCAACTTCTATGCTGTCTTTAAAATATAGACCAGGTATACCTACCACAAAGAGACCCGACCCGATTCCTCCACAGAGGGCGCCACAGGCCATGCCCTAATAATATATTCTCACAATGATGCCATTTCCACCCAGATTGACCTAGAATGCTGATTTTTGTGTTCATGCCTCATTCCCCAGTAGATAAACATTGCCTCAAGAACCTATCATGTGCAACAGCACGTGAAATATTTTTACTCTATGTGAAACGTTCTGCTACCAACTGGATGAAAAGCAAATTATAGTGGGGGATAAGCGCAATAAGGATTGGAGGATGGTGGAAATTGTTGGTGACTCAAGTCAGTTTAATAAGTTAGCTCTGTGTTGTTAAATGTGCTGTGTTTATTTTGCATTGAGTTGTTTGTTTTATATGGCATCACCACAGAAATACTTTGCCTGCTAGCATAATGCTCATTATAACGTGTGTTTTTATTTTGCCCATGAGTGAGAAAAATAATTTTGGTTGGTTTCATGTTAAATAAAAAAAAGTTCACAAAGGGATGTCAACACAGCCCTCCTCTGCCGAAAAACATACATCCAAAGCGGATACGCCCATAAGCAGCCATCTGGAGCAAGGCAGCGAGTTTTGCAGGCGAATATGCGCCGGAACAGTGGACATCCACCGTTACAAGATTCTGCTTATCATGTGCTTGGTGAATTTTGGGGTGGTGTGAGTCACCTGAAAACAAATTATCTGTATAGATAAGGAGTGTCTCGTCTGTTCAATTTGTTCATGTTTATGTTAGTTGTAATTGATGAGAAGGTAACAGAGCAATGTTTTTTGTGCCATCTTGTAATTTATGTACAGTGGTACACTCTTGAGTGTTTTTTGGGGATTATGGTCATTTTTGGCTGCCAGAAAGGAAGACTATTCTGTTTGGTGTGCTTTGCTGGTTAACTCAGGAGTTGCAGAGCTTTGACTATTACATGTGTCATGGTTGTGGATGTGGGACACAGGCGCAGAGAAACGAGGGTGGTTGAAATCCATGTTTTTAATAAAAAGAAACAAAACAAAAGCGGCAACCAGTGACGTGGGGTAGTAAGTACAAACATAAAAACCAAAATGAACCACACTGGGTGTGGCCAAACATGAACATAAGTAGGATCCCCAATTGGAGGCAATGATCTACACCTGCCTCCAATTGGGGAGACCAAAATGGATAGAGGTGCCTAGAGGCACCTCCTGCTGTCCTGTTCTGACTATGACCCCAGCCCAGCGCAGAGATGGCTAGGGGCATAGCCAGGACGTGACAACATGCTTCTGCTAACCATGTGCATGGTGAATTTTGGGGTGGCATGAGTTGCCTGAAAACGAATAAACTGTGTAAATAAGGAATTTCTTGTTTTCATTATCGATATCCCTGAATGCTTCGCGGCTGTTCAATTTGTTCATGTTTGTCGTAATTGATAAGAAGGTTACAGAGATTAATCTTGTAAGTTATGGATATTGGTACACTCTTGAATGTTTTTGGGGGATTATGGTCGTTTTTGGGTGCCGGCCATAGAAAGAAAGACCATTGTGTTTGGTGTGCTTTGCAGCTTCATGTCTTTTCAGGCTGTGCTCTGACTCTTTTGCATGTTTCTACTAACCATGTGCTTGGTATGATGGCGTGAGTGCCCTGAAAACAAATAATTGTTGTGGGTGTATAGACCACAAATATCTGCTGTGTACACAGGTGCCGCTGACTCCTCCACCAGGGGTGCTTCAGGACTAGGGATGGGACAATAGGCGATTTTAGTACTAATCACGATGGAAAATACTCACGATTATGAAATCGTGGAGAAATTCCATGATCTGGATAATCGTAAATCGGGATAATCCACACATAAGTAACTTGAAAAAGTTATGCCAGTCGCTGAAGTTTTCCTGACTGCTTGTTTTATTTTACAAGTGGAGCGCACATCTCATCTCACATTGTCCTACGCCACTAAACATTCTCTGCAATGTATGGTCAATGAAGCCGAATGTCTCTGGTAGCATAAATAGAAGAATATTGTCAATTACAATAAAAATCGAAATTAAATGTCGTTATGAGTTAGGATTGTATTGTAATGATATAAATAATAAACTAGTTTTCCAATTCCTTCACAACAGCACTAGTCTAATCACTACACGTACCGGGGTAGTCTACAAAAAAAGCTTCTGATCACGTCTCCATTTACCGCTATATGCAAATACCTGTCCATTCCATTACCACAGAAAATACGCAGTTGAAAGTGTTGAGCTCAAACAAACCAATGATATCCTAGAAGACATACAGCTACAATGCATGCAGAACAAAACCTGTTAACAATCTGCAAATTGTAGAAAATATTAATAGGATATACATTACACACATCTCTTTTGATTTTCTAATTATAATTTTGTTTATATTGTAGGCTAATTGTTAATGCTTTCCTACTGAAAGTAACAGAAGAAGACAAATAGAATATCATTTGCGCGGGCCAAAATAACATTGACTATCTATATGATCTGCACAATACATGATGCGCACAACATAACCGGGAGCTGTTATAATGAATTATCAAGTTATTATAAAGAATCGGCACATCAGATAGGCCATCGTTAGCTAATAAGGCACATAAAATGCACACAGAAGTTCATGCGCCCACATGTCATTACCGGTAAGAAATTAAATCTATTTTCACCTCTGATCTGAAGAGGAGTGACTTGAAAAAGCTCTTGCCAGTCACCGAAGTGTTCCTGACTTCTTGTTTTATTTAACTGGTGGAGCGCATATCTCACTAAATGTATTGTATAGATTTTACTAAAAAACTTTCTCCAAAACTCTTCATTGCAAGAAAGCAATCTGAATTTAGGAAAAGACCCATTATTTCCATCAACCTATTATCGGTCTCTTCCTAGAGGATGCGCAAAATAAACGTCTTAGAACCACTTGAATGTGCTTCACTGTCCGCAAAGAAAGTGTCTAAGGTCGAGGTCTTCGTGGGATCGTCCCTGCCGAACTGTATCCGTGACGTTTTTATCCGATACCCAAAACATCCGTCAGATTTTTTGTCAAATCAATACCCAATCCGACTGATATCTAAAGTCAGCCATATCCAATCCGAAATATGCCAGGGATGAAGCATAATCAGATCTTAATTTTTGTTGGATAATTAGGATACCAGATACAGTAGAAATGTGTCAGAAAGACAAAAAGGCTGCATTAAGTCCGCTAAATTGTTTTAAACTTTCTTGCAGTGGCCACTGATGTTGCACCTGCATTTTATATTATCGCTGGACATTCTTATTTTAAAATGTGCAGCCAAGAACAGAGTGTGTATTATAAATGTATCTCGCTCACCCTCTAATGTGTGCGTTTTCATTTATTTGCTGAATAGGAGCTTGAGCACGAATTAGGCCTACCTGTCCTGTGTACATGTGTAGGCTTATAAAGGTGTGTGGGGGGGTGTCTGATAGTAAGGCTTATTAAAATGAACGTCCCCCAAGAGTTACGGGGCTTCCATATTATCATCATCACCTCACACACAAAGTCAACAGTGTTTTAGGCTATTCATTGCGATGGAGAATGATACCAAGAATAAATTAATTTTCCAATTCCTTTACAACAGTAGGCCTACTAGTCTAACCACTACACTTAGTAGCTTACAAAAAAAGATTCCGATCACGTCTCCACTTCCCACTATATGCAAATACCTGTCCATTCCATAACCGCAGAAAATAAGCTGTTGAAACAAAATTGAGCTCAAACAAACCAATGATATTTATCCTAGAAGATATGCAGCTACAAGAGATGCATGCAAATAAAACTGTTAACAAACTGCAAATTTTAGAAAATATGAATAGAATATACATTGTTATACATATCTCTTTCTAATTATAATTTTGTTTATATTGTAGGCCAATTTTCTAACGCGTTCCTACTGAAAATGACAAGAGAAGACAAATAGAATATCATTTTCGCGGGTCAAAATATCATTGCCGATCTGCATGATCTGCACAATACATGATGCACACAACACAACGGGGAGCTATTATAGTGAATTATAAAGTTATTATAAAGAATCGACACATCAAATAGGCCTATCCTTAGCTAATAAGGCGCATAAAATGCGCAAGGAAGTGCATGCACCCACAGGTCAGTACCAGTAAGAAATTAAATCTGTTCTCACCCCTGATCCTCAGATAAGTGACATGAAAAATCTCTTGCCAGTCACTGGTGTTCCTGACTACTTGATTTATTTAACTGGTGGAGCGCATATCTACATTTTTTTTTAGATTTGATTCAACTTTTTTGTCATTGAACAAGTACAAGTACAGTACAACGAAATGCAGTTAGCATCTAACAAGTGCGAATAGAAGAGGGCAGAAAATGTACTGGTATTATATATAATGTATGTTACAGATGTGCAATGTATAGATGTGCAATGAAGGCAAATGCAGAACAAACGCCAATTCTAAATGCCACATAACATCCTCTGCAATGTATTGTCAATGAAGCTGGCAACCATACACATTTACAGATTTACATGTTATTATAGTATTAGTTAATTATTAAAAACCTTCTTTGATATTATTTTACTGTAATGGCTTTTTAAATGCACAAGAACAATATTTATGCAATGGAAGAATATCCGATCAGCCGTTTTGATCTAGAAACCAGAGTTGTTATTGGGATTGTTATTAATCGGGATAAAATCGTAAATTAGGATAATTTTGGCCAGGATAATCGAATTCTCATATCGTCCCACCCCTATTCAGGACGCAATTCATTTAGCTAATATAAAAAAGATTGTGTTTACATCTTGCTTCCCACAGTCTCTAGGCCACACTTAAAAACAGGGCTAGCCATGAAACTAGTTGCTATGTCAAAAATCGCCTGAACTATAGCTTGACAAAGTTAGCCCTTTATGCTAACTCCAATGACCACTATAAGAATTATTTTAAAGTCAACCCATAGTCGGATTCACCCGACTGTCTGTGTACACGTCTCATATGTGTCTCTCTTTTAGGTTCTAAGGATTAAGAGATAAATTGCAAGATTGCGGAGCTATGACATCAGTAAAAATCTATTAATTGTAAGTACATTTGACAATAGGAGGAAGATGATAAAATAATGTAACCAAGTTCTATGCTTTCTTTCTCCATGGCCATGTCTGTGTCAATGCCTTTCGAAAGTGGACTGTATATCAACAATAAATCTGATTGACCTGGCCAACAGCATACATGTCTTATACATGTCTCCCTTATAAGGTGTTAAAAGTTAAGAGACTTTTACATGTAATTTTCTGTATTTCAGAAAGTACATTTCTGTTATCAGGAAGCAAAATAATTACCTGTTTTCCACAGACTTCAATAACTGTTTACAACTGTATAAAGGAGTATTTCTTTTTTATTAGTGATATCCCAGCATGCTCTGCAGCTGTTCATTTTTTAATGTTTATGTTTGTTGTAATTGATATGAAGGTGAAAGAGCTTTGTTTCTTGTGCCATATTGTAATGTATGTACATTGTTACACTTTTGAAGGATTTTTTTGGGATTATGGTCATATTTGTGTGCCAACCATAGACAGGAAGACCATTCTGTTTGGTCTGCTTCGACTGAACTATGACTTCCTTAAATTAGACCTTTATGCTAACGCTGATGTTTTCTGTTATAATTACCTTAAAATCACCCAGTTGAGATAGATGGTGGAACAATGATGAGATTATAGAGGTGGTTAATGTAAGTCCATTGGACAATAGATGGTAGCGGATTCAATGAAGTAACCAACTTCTATGCTGTCTGTATCTCTTTGTCACTCACACACACACACTTGGTGAATCATTAAAAAAAACATACATTTGCAGTGTCTTACCACTGCACTTTCCATTACCAGTGTTTTATGGCCTTTGAGAGTTACTGTTGAGTCAGAATTCTGTATGACCATACATATACAGACACAAATGTCCCCTTCCAGACTATTTTCCTGTGCTTACCCTATTGACCAACTTCTATAGGGTATCTGTCTATCTCAACGTATATTACACCAGCAGCCCTTTCTTAGCCAACCACACCATTGGCTTCAGTGCAAGACTATACCTGAATTTGGCCTATGCAAATTGCCTTATCAAAAATCCTAGATGTTGTGACATGGAACATGGTTTTCAAGAATTACTCGCTAGGTCATAGATAATCCAAATACAGTGTCAATTCATGGGGGAAATTAGAGAGTATAGCCAGCAGCACTTTCTAAGTCACACACTCCCATTGGCTCCAGTGCAAGACTCTACACCTGAATTTGGCCAACGCAAATTGCCTTATAACATAACAATTGGACGTTGTGTGGTGGAACATGGCTTTCGAGAATTACTCATTAAGGTATGAAGAATCCATATAAACTGTCAATTCATGGGGGAAAATAGAGGGTATAGCCAGCTGCACTCTTTTAGATCCCCACTCCATTGGCTCCAGTTCAATACACTGTAAGTCAAAGCAGGCTATGAAAATTACCTTATAACTGAAAAACTAGACATAGTGAGGTGGAACATGGCTTCCAAGAATATTCACTAGGGTATAAATAATCCATATAAATACTTAGTGTCACAGTGTCTGACCATGTCTGACCTTTCCAGCTTGTAACTGGTGACCTATTTCACTATCCTTGCCATATACAGTGGATATAAAAAGTCTACCCGCCCCTGTTAAAATGCCAGGTTCTTGTGATGTAAAAGAATGAGACAAAGATAAATCATGTCAGAACTTTTTCCACCTTTAATGTGACCTATAACGTGAATAATTGAATTGAAAAACAAACTGAAATCTTTGAGGGGGAAAAATAAAAAATAAAAAACTCACAATAACCTGGTTGCATAAGTGTGCACACCCTTAAACTAATTCTTTGTTGAAGCACCTTTTGATTTTATTACAGCACTCAGTCTTTTTGGGTAGGAGTCTATTAGCAGGCCACATCTTGATGTGGCAATATTTGCCCACTCTTCTTTGCAAAAGCGCTCCAAATCTGTCAGATTGCGAGGACATCTCCTGTGCACAGCCCTTTTCAGATCACCCCACAGATGTTCAATTGGTTTCAGGTCTGGGCTCTGGCTGAGCCATTCCAAAACGTTAATCTTCTTCTGGTGAAGCCATGCTTTTGTGGATTTGGATGTGTACTTTGGGTCGTTGTCGTGCTTGGGTCGTTGTCGTGAACTTCCTCTTCATCTTCAGCTTTCTAACGGATGCCTGAAGGTTTTGTGCCAAAACTGCCTGGTATCTGGAACTTTTCATAATTCCCTCCACCCTGACTAAGGCCCCAGTTCCAGCTGAAGAAAAACAGCCCCAACGCATGATGCTGCCACCACCATGCTTCACTGTGGGTATGGTGTTCTTTGGGTGATGTGCAGTGTTGTTTTTGCGCCAAACATACCTTTTGGCCATAAAGTTCAACCTTGGTTTCATCAGACCATAACTCATTTTCCCACGTGCTTTTGGGGGACTTGATGTTTGTTTTTGCAAACTTCAGCCAGGCTTGGATGTTTCTTTGTAAGAAAAGGCTTCCGTCTTGCCATCCAACCCCATAGCCCATTCATGTGAAGAATACGGGAGATTGTTGTCACATGTAGCTCACAGCCAGGATTTGCCAGAAATTCCTGCAGTTCCTTTAATGTTGCTGTAGGCCTCTTGGAAGCCTCCCTGACCAGTTTTCTTCTCGTCTTTTCATCAATTTTGGAGGGACGTCCAGTTCTTGGTAATGTCTCTGTTGTGCCATATTTTCTCCACTTAAGTATGACTGTCTTCACTGTGTTCCATGGTATATCTAATACCTTGGAAATTCTTTTGTACCCTTCTCCTGACTGATATCTTTCAACAATGAGATCCCTCTCATGCTTTGGAAGCTCTCTGCGGACCATGGCTTTTGCTCTGAGATGCAACTAATAAAATGTCAGGAAAATCCTACTAGAAGAGCTGAACTTTATTTGTGATTAATCAGGGTCACTTTAAATGATGGCTGGTGTGCATTGACTTCTATTTAACATGAGTTTGAATGTGATTGGTTAATTCTGAACACAGCCACATCCCCAGTTATAAGAGGGTGTGCACACTTATGCAACAAGGTTATTGTAAGGTTTTTATTTTTCATTTTCCCCCCTTAAAGATTTCAGTTTGTTTTTCAATTGAATTGTTCACATTATAGGTCACATTAAAAGTGAAAAAAGTTCTGACATGATTTTTCTTTGTCTCATTCTTTTACATCACAAAAACCTTGCATTTTAACAGGGGTGTGTAGACTTTTTATATCCACTCTAATAGAACCCCGTCCCATTGTTGCTTGCAACTATATTATTATTATTTTTGTTTTCCTTGAAACCACTGAATGATTCAAAAAGTCCTTGGTGAAAAGTGATATATTGGACCACAGAAAATATAGACCACGTATACCTACAAACAGACGCGACCCGATTCCTCCACACAGGGGGCGCCACAGGGGGCGCCACAGATTTCTTTGATAAATTACAATATGACCCAAACAACTAGACCCAAACAAACATATAATTCAAGACCCAAACGCACTAGACCCAAACAAACATATAATTCAAGTGTTTAACATAGCGTGTTTACATGAAGGATGTTTAGTTTGTTTAATTGGCAGTAGGCTACACTTTGAACCCATCATTGTTTCATTATTTTTTTCAGAGGTAAATAACGATTGATTTTTCAAAGGTTCTAATAAAATGGCATTTGAACAGACCTTGAAATTTGTTTATTTCCTGTATGGCCTTAAGTCGACAAATTACTGTTAATTACTCCACATTAAGCCAAGGAGAAAGATGGGTGAGACAAAGCGCCTGTTAAAATACTTGTATTGTCACATGCCCAATCAGTTATTAGGAATAGGGAGTAAAAAAACGATAATTAGTCTCCAAATAGTTTTCAGTTTGTGAGTTTTGAATTCTGATAACGGAACAATGTAATATGCTACACCTATTTAGGAAAAGTCATGAAAGGAGGGTGTAGCTGGAAAATGGTATTTTCCAAATCAATTGCATTGACAAATAAATAAAATTGTCAGGCCTACTGTACTTAGGTACAGTAGGCCTGACAATTTTTTTTTGATGAAATAATGACAAAAAAGCAATATAAAAATCCAGATATTCAATGCATGTTTTAAATAATGCCCCATAATGTAGTCTAATTTCGCAACATTATTATTTAAAAGACAAGCACGATTCAGTCGCTCATTTGTCTTATCAATTTGGCCCATCTTATCAGTTTCGTGGCAACAGGTCATACAGGTCACACAATATCAGGCTATTTAATATGCTATTGATATATTTACTTATTCATTTGGCATTTTTCCCACCGGACATTTTTTTCCCACCGGTAAATATTTTTTAATCTGCCGGACTCACCTGATACCGGCCAAAAGCTGCATTTGCCGGCTAACAAACTCTGACGCACAGTTTTCCTTGGTCTAGTTCTGTGTGCACTTGCCATTTTCCTTGATAGGCTAATTATTTAGTGTAATAGCTACATTTGATGATTTTGGCTACATAAAAAGCTAAATCTTCTGTAAAATAATCAGAGAATATGAATGGTATAGGCTGTGGCGTAGGCTATGTTGGATATTTTTTTCTCTGCTAATATAAAACAATAAATTTATGAATTCGATTTTTTTACTAAGGCTATACAAACCATTTAGGAAGTCATGTAAGGAAGAGCGTGTATCTTTCAAAATGGTATTTTCCAAATCAATTGCATTGATAAATAAATAACTCACACTACAACGGCCAGGTACTGTACAGTAGGCCAGATAATTTTGTTAGAAATTAAATAATGACAAAAGTAAAATCAAATGAAAATTGAGATATTTAATTAAATAATGTACAGACAAACATTTTACCAACATATAGAATTTACAATGCTACATTTTAGTTGCCCCTCCCTCCAACTCCACGATCACAGGTAAGACGTTGTAGATGTGGTCAATGTATTTGTAGCAGGCCTTTATTATCAGTTTCTCGAGCCAAAACGTTCTGATAGCGATAACAAGCTCCTCTTTGCTTGTCGGCTTGGCACGCTTACGAACAAATGTTTTTAGTTCATTCCAAAAATTTTCTATTGGATTCAAATCCGGCAAACCTAGTGGAAACAAAAAGATAAAGTTAGATATAATGTACTTCTATAGTAGGAGGGGTGCATCGTGTATTGTTTCATGGTGTTGGAATAATGTGTACACTATTCTACAGTACTTACTCAGCTGGCGTCTTAACCAAGTTTATGCCTGAATTTGTGATGCAATTCCGTGCAGCAGTGTGTTTTGGGTTATTGTCTGAATTGGAAGAAGAAAAGATATTAAAATATGTATACGTTAGCGTATGTATATGTTAGCGTACTGTAACAGTCAATGTAAAATAATACATGTGAAGAGGCCTAGACATAACATAATATGGGTGTTGGAGCCTATATGCCTATACCTTGAAAGAAACAATGTTGTCCCAGAAAAACATCTCTGACGTAGGGTCCAACACATCCCTTAATGATTTCTTCTTCAAAAAACTCTCGATCCATAATACCTAAATTAGGACGTAACAACGATTGTAAATTATTATTATTAATTTAGACAAATTGTAGTCTAAAAATATGTGGGCAAAAATATATAATTTAGCATTTAATTAGCTGTAGCCTTGATTAAACCTACCTTTGAAAATCACATACGGGCCTGGTCCCTGATGAGAAATTGCCCCCCACACATGGACTTTGAGTGGATGCTAGGGAGACGGCTTGGTTGATCTTCTACTAGGTTTTCTATAGCAATTTTTCGCAAATTGCTCAAGGGCAACTGTGGTTTCGTCGGTAAAGATGAAATCAATGAATTTCTCATGACTTTCGATCTATGCCTGGGCCTGCAGCAGACTAAGTTCTTTGTTTGTTTTACAAATATTTGGATCCAAACTGCAGTAAAAACAGAGAAAACAAATGGTTAATGTTCTGTACATTTTGTAATAAATACTATACAATTATATTGAATATTACACCACTAGTTTGTACCCAGTAACATTTAAGTCGGGACAAAAAAATTCTTACTGAGCTTTTCCATAACTCCACCCAAGTTCCTTCAGTTGTCTTCTGACTCTGATAACAGCGATGTTGATGTTGTACCTTGATGAAAGCAAATCCTTAATCTCCTGAGTGGACCGCTCATTATTTTCACTCATTAGGAAATCAATGGCTTGAATGGTGTTGCTGAAAACAGAATACAAACAGTTTAAAAATATGTACCATAAATCCCAACAGTTTAGACGTTACATTTCTCCAAAGACATTTGTTAATAATAATAAGGCTATAACTGTAGCATAGGACTGTAGCCTACTGTACCTGGTCATTTTTCTGGGCTTCCGTGTTCGGCGTTAGATTGGAGTGTGATGATAGTGTTGTTGAATAGTAGGATCCTTCATCGTAATTCCCATGTCTAACAGTATTTTCGAAATGGCTTTAATAGTTCTTCCGTTCCTCTTCCAAGCCTTCATCTGTTCACTTAACTCAATTTAAATCAAGGTCATGGTGCAAAGTAGCCAAAAGTGCAATTTTTAAGACTCTAAAAGACTGGTTGAGGGGAATACTGTATTTATGGCATATTCAAACTTTTGACCCCTCCCCTTCTGCCCGAAAACCCACCTCAACACAATTTCATTCATAAAGGGGGTGTTTAAGTTTAGAGGTAAAAAGGATCTTGTCCTTCAATATTGATCAACAGTGGCTTTGTTAGGCCTGGGCATTCGGGGCTATAGCCCCGGATCTTTTATGAATAGCCCCGGATCTCAAATTGTTAAGTTAATTCGCATTTAACCACAAAAAGCATGGCTGGATGGTGATGCTGCTGAGGAGAATGCCCATGCTAATTGGGACGATTGGTATGCTAATCATGCCAAACGGTGTTCAGCTCTGGCGGATAATGGGGGTAAAAAAGGCCTGGCGGTTCTAGATTTAATCGGCCAACAGCCCGTGGCACTTAGCGTTGGTACTCAGGCAGCCGCTACTGGTACCCAGATGCTAATCACCCCTCACTGAATGCATGAGGTCAATGGATGAATGAGATACACCCATGTGAATGATAGAGCCTTGGTTGAATGAACTTACAAATGAAATGCAAGATTTCAAGATGTCACAAACTAATGTAGGCCTAATATTAAAAAACCCTTGAGGCTGTGATTAGAACAACACGTGGAATCATAAACTTATTTCACCACATGGGACACTTTATTAGGTGAAGTGGGACACTACATTATGATTAAAATTAACTGTTAGACGTATGAGAAAAACGTTTTAACTGAATTCATGTGTACAATAAATATAATTACATACAGATATCATATAATCAAAAATATAATGTATTAAAAGATTCGTATTTGTGAGTAGCATAAAGGCAAAATGTTTTCAAATAAAAATAAACCTGGGCCCGGTTTCCCGATAGCGTAGCACTTATGATGGTTTAACATCAAATAATAGTAGCAGTACGATGCGGGCTTTCAGACTCATGAACGGTTAATTTAAAACACTTTCTTAATTAGCCTATTTCTTGTTTTACGTACATTTTTCTTCATCCTCAGTTGACCAATTACATTCAGTTACATTTACATCCATTCACGCACTAATTATCTAATTTGTCTAAATAAATGTGTCTAAATCAAAACTGTTTTGATAAGTTTTATTCGTTCTGTTGCCTTGATATTAACTATTTGCGATCACTCCTCTCATGTTGAAGGAGGCGCTATTTCACAAAAACAGTGAAGTGCCTGTTAACATCGGTTAAGATGGACTAACGAGTGGTCTGGAGGACTAATTAACGAGCAATGTTAAGTGCCTCTTAAGTAACGATGCTTTCGGGAAACGGACTGATAAAATAACGAGGCACTTACGTGCGTTTTACGATCATCTTTGACAAAATGCTCCCTGCGAGCATTGTAATCCCTGCGGTTGAATACGAATTAACTTAACAATGAGAATGAAGTGTAATGTTAGTTGATCAATGTTGAACACATGCAGCGGGACAAAATCAGTTTTACCTCTAAACTTAGTATTGCAATCTTATTCATGAAATTCCTTTTTTATTAGGAGTTAAACAAAATATGAAACATATAATCTGTCTGAATAAGAAATTATGCTAATCATTTTATAGAACCATGAAGATGATCCAGCTTCCTATGTAATTCATCAAAGGTATCACAGTAAATCATTATTAGTGAAACAAAACAAAAACAATATCCTTGACCAGAGGCGTTGTTAGGATCACAATACATTCGGGGCTTAGCACTCGCCCAAACCCCATCCCCGAGGGGATACTTCTTTGCCACGCGTTTTTCATGTATTTGTTGTGATGCCGTGTGTTGTTCTAACCACCCTCTTACTGGTTTTTAATATTAGGCCTACATTAGTTTGTGACATCTCTCTGGAACCCGAAATATTCCCAAACAACAGAAGATTATTTATTTTCGGCACCAAATCATCCCTAGTCTCTATCTCATTGTCCTCTGGGTTCATTTTCTTAATCGATCCTCTTCCTCTCCTTAACAGCAAGCCTTGCTCCGCACTATTCTTTCGCAGTGCGCTCTATGCCGCATCTTCATGTTTCTGACTGGTTAATGTGATGTTTAGAGTACCAGCACAGCTAGTATGTTTCCCCGACCCGCGCGTGTTGTTACTTTATTGGGTTGTGGATATTTTGTTAGTTATAGAGCCATCACGGAATTGGGATGTTTTAAGAAAACTCACTTTAACTCACTTTTAATAAATTGGGACGAGTGAGAGGCATGAACAGAACAATGTGTTGTATAGTTTGATTGACCGATTTGAGACATACAGCTGTACATTTGAATTGTAAATCTTTATCGTCTTAAAATAGCAAAAGGTAGGGGAAGATGCTGTAAGAGCACTTGAAGACAGATTGTGTACTGTTGACTGACACGATTGTGTTGTTCGCTTGCCAGACTCCAACCTTTATACTAACAATCTGGAATCGCAATTTGAACATGTGCGATTTCAAAAGCGCAGAAAGCTGTGATTTTGGCTTTTTATTTTTATGCTCAATCAAAATGATAATTTTTACTGGTGCGAAATCATATTCGTATTTGTAAACAATGTATTAGGAGTTGATTTTAGAATCCGTTTGCCTACTTAAAAATAATAATTCACATTATTAGTATAAAGGTTGGAGTCTGGCAAGCGAACCGCATGATTCGCTTGCCACGATTAGGGCTTGCTGTTGAGAAGAGGAGTTGATGAGTTGATGCAACAAATAAGCGACTGACTCATTTGTCTATTAAATACAGTAAGAGTAAACTCTAACAGCCTATTCGTCAACTGTCATAAGATGTTTTTCTACCATGCAGTACTTCAAAACTATGATCGTAACAAATAATTCTGCTTTGTATTTTATTTTTACTTAAGATAATTCAAATGCTTAAACAAATAGTCTTTATTTCTGTGTAGGCTATTGGTGTATTTCTTTATTATAACATATCAGTGATGAAGTTGCAACTAGAAACATTTCGCTTTTAAAATCGTTATAACCTGTTATGTTAGGAGAACATTCTGAACATTGTGTGTACTGTGGTTTAGAAAACGATTTTCGAGAACAAATAGCATGTTCAGCGTTCTAGCTCCCCCATGTGTTTGAAATAGTGCAATCACAGTTTGACGCAATCTACCTGATCTTACCGCGTTAAGAAAACTCTGGAATTAAATGAGCGATATCTGTACGAAGACACCGGACCTGATTCCTCCACTGGGGGCGCCACAGGCCACGCCCTGATAAAAGTTTTTCACAATGACACTATTTCCACCGTGACTGACCTAGAATGCTGATTCTTTGTCTACTTGCCTCATTCCCCAGGAGTTGCAACACTGTATCAAGCACCAATCATGTCTGCCATCTTGGATATTTTGGACAGTGAAAATTTCATGAAACCTATAAAATCTACATAAAATCAACAATAATTCTGTTTGACCAGGCCAGCGGCATACATGTGTCTTAAAGATGTCGTCCTATTGGATGTTTAAAGCAGAGAGAAAAAATACAAGATGGCGGACAATATGGCTGACTACAGTAAAAAATCTATTAATGTGCTTACCATGGGATTATTTCTGCCGCCATATACTTACAATGCTGTTATGACTTCTTCCCCATGCTCACCATGTCACAGGAGAACCCCATCCCATGCTTGCAACTATATTTATTATTAGGGGTTCTCCAGTAGAACCCCAAAAATTGACTGATTTATGACTTCACAAAGTTAGCCTTTTATGCTAATGCTAATGACCACTATAAAAATGAACATAAAATCAACCATTACTCCGATTGACCTGACTGTCAGTACATAGGTGTCTCTTAAGTGCCTCCATATAGGGTGGTAAGAAATAAAAGATATGTTGCAAGATGGTGGAAAAATGAAGTCAGTAAAAAGGTGCTTAATGTAAGTACATTGGACAATAGAAAGTAGGTGATACAATGAAGTAACCAACTCCTATGTTGTCTGTAAAATATAGATCATGTATACCTACCACAAAGAGACCTGCCCCCATTTCTCCACAGAGGGCGCCATAGGCCATGCCCTAATAATATTTTCCCACAATGATGCCATTTTCACCCAGATTGACCTAGAATGCTGATTTTTGTGTACATGCCTCATACACCAATAGATACAAAATTGCCTCAAGAACTTATCAGGTCAGCCATCTTGGATTTTTCTTTACAATGGAAATTTCATGAAACCTATAAAAATGATCTTCTACTCAACAGTAACTCAGATTGACCTGTCCAGTGGCATACGGCTCCCCATTGGGTGTAAAAAGCAAAGAGATGAAATACAAGAGGGTGGAAAAAAATGGCTGACCAGTGTAAAAATTACTGATGCATAAACTTCATTTGTAAGTAATATTATGGCACAAGGAAAATATTGACCACCTATACCTACCACACAGACACCCGACCTGATTCCCCCACAGGGGTTGCCAATGGCCACGCCTTAATGTATTTCCTCCACAGTGATGACATTTCCACCCCGATTGACCTAGAATGCTGATTCTTTGTGTACATGTCTTATTCCCCAGGAGGTACAAAATTGCCTCAAGAACCTATAATGTCTACCATCTTGGATTTTTCTGTACAGTGAAAATTTCATGACACCTATAAAAATTAACATCAGCTCAACAATAACTCTGATTGACCTGTCCAGCGGCATACATGTGTCTTATACATGCATCCCTATAGCCTGTTAAAAGCTAAGAGATATAATAGATCAAAATGGTGTACCACTGTAAAACAAATGCACCCATAAACTTCATGTGTGATCCATTGGATCCAGTGCAAGACTCTATAACTGAATTTGGTCTATGCAAATTGCCTTATAATAAAAAAACAAGATGCTGTGAGGAAGAACATGGCTTTTGAGAACTACTCACTTGGATATAAGGAATCCATATCAATTGTCAATTCATAGAGGGAATATAACTGGCTCTCTTTTTGGGACTCTCCCAGAAATAGGGCCAGGCCTGATCTGCTGAAGAGCGACGGACTCCATCCTAGCTGGAGTGGTGCTCTTCTTTTATCTAGGAACATTGACAGGAGTCTCACTCTTATAGCCTCACCATGAGATAGGGTGCAGGTCGGGCCGCAGGCTGTTAGCCAGCCTGCTAGTATAGTGGAGTCTGTCGATAGCATAGCCAGAGTAGTTAGTACAGTTTTACCTATTGCCACTGTGATTCGTTCCAGGCTGAGAAAAGTTAAACAAGGTAGTGCTAACAATAGCAACCTTATTAACCCTCTAAGGTCTAGGAGTTTTAAGTCCGCCTGTCACTACCTTGACATTTTGGCCTCTCAAGAGGTCATCCTTTATAGTAGAATGAAGTGCTTTATATCTGGGGATACTGCAGACCCTCACATTTTCTGAGACACTTATCTGAATAATAATGTGAAATAGTGTGAATAAATATAAAAACGCAAGTTCATATTTTGTGTTTTTTATTGAGAAGACAAAGTAAAATGCAATAGGTAGGTTGTTTTACAACATATTTGAATGCCCCCAGGGGTTCAGAACAACTACAAGTTGTTCATTGTGTGAAAATAAAAAAGAATAAAATAAATATGACATATTTTTTGACTCTAGTCAATATACGTTTTTTTCCAGCAAGTGTAAAATATCAACCAAAATGTCAATATGGGGTCCCTGCATCAGTGCTGTTGAAAACTATTTACAAAAAGCCACCACTAGATGGCACTCAATCATTTATTTTCAACTTTGAGAGTGGCTTTGTTATGGTTGCCTTTATTTTAGGGGTGCCTTTATTTCCAATGGAAATCTCTAGATGTGCCACATCTGAAAGCAGGTCCTTTCCAAATTGACACAGAGTGGCACATCACACTCATAACATTTCCATAGTGTGTCCTTTCTTGAGGCCCCATCTGCCTTACACCTTTCACACCTCATCCGTCCAGTTGTGGCCTTCTTCGATGGGTCCGCTTGGTTGGAGACCGGAACAGGGATGTGTCCACTCCTCCTCTGGATGCTCACAGCCTCAGGTGACACCCCACACATTTCAGCCACAAGCTGCTCCACAAAGGCCTTGTGGGTGATGATGCTGTTGGTTGGAATGTTCTGAGTCCTCTGGACATTATGTAAGCATTTGTCGCAGAGATATCCATGAAGTGGAAGAAAAGGGTCCTGTACCATCTCCTGGTCTTGTGGAGCACAGTGTAGTACTGTATCAGCTGGTCAGATAGGTCCACACCACCCATATATTTGTTATACTCAACAATAGTTTTGGGGACTGGTACATTCACTGTCTCCCAGGACACATCCCTCTTCTTCACTTTCCTTTTCACTGTGACCCCTTCAAAAGCAACATGAATGCTGCTGCACATTGCCACCTCCCGAGTGTCCATCCACCTGGTGAATAAGAGGTTTTCCTCTCTTATCCATCTCACAGAGCCTCTTGGAGATTGTCTGTTGAGTGCATTGATTTTTGTTTTAGGGGCCTCCTTCCTTCCCTCACGGATAGTACCACAAGCTCCAAATCGGAGGGAGAGCAGGTGCCTGAATAGCTTTGGGCTTGTATAGAAATTATCACAGAATATGTGATAGCCAACGCCTAGGTATGATGGCCTCTTCAATTCAACTACAGAGTCAAAAGAGAGGCCACAGCCAGAAGCAAACCTGCTCTTACCTGTTTATATAGTAAAGTCACAGGTATAGCCATTGCTGGAATCAGCCAACACAAACAACTTGAAGCCCCACTTGGTGGTTTTGGCCTTCATATACTGGGTCATTCCAGTTCTAGCCTTGGTAGCAACCATCCTCTCATCGATGGATAAGTTCCTTCGGAGATGATAGGCTGATTTACAGACGGCTTTTATGTCATCCATAAGCGGCCTCAAGCAGAACAGTGTGTCATAGACCTCTGGCTCGGTTTGCCTTTTTCTGTCATTTATGGCATCTTCTGTTGGGTTACTCATGTGAATGTTCCAGGAGAAGATATGGTATCTGTCCCGTGTCATTATTATCCCTGGGAATTTCACAGAAAAAATGCTTTTTACCCTCCAGTAATCGCCCACAGCCGGAAGCTTCAGTATACCCATGTAGAGAACAATTCCCAGGAATTTGAGTAGCTCTGTTATGTTTATAGGGGTCCATTTGTATTTTCTCCCACTGGCAATGCTTCTTTCTGCCAGCAGATTTGTGTTGGCACACAATGTCCTCAAAACGTCACTGCTAAAAAAATGCTGGAAAAGGTTCAGGGGTGTGTGCTGTACCGTAGTGTCTAACTGCACCCCAGGGTCCCTTCTTGGACGAAACCTCAAAGGAATAGGAGCCACATCCAGATCTTTTTCAGTCTTCCAACTTTGTTCGGGCTGGGCAAGTGGTGTTGGACGTCTGGCTGGTGAACGTGATCTTGACTGACCACGTCCTTGCATGGAGCGGGAAATAGAGGGCCTCCTTCCCCGACGAGTGACCCCAGGGAATTCTCTTGTGAATGGTCCCCAGGGACCATTCTCTTGTGCTGTGTTGAGGAGAAGTTGAGGGGGAGCTGGGTCGGGCAGAAAACCGAGATGTGCTGAGTCGGGCGGAAGACCAGGATGTGCTGGGTTGAGGAGAAGACCGGGATGTGCTGGGCAGAGGAGAAGACCGGGATGTGCTGGGTCGGACAGAAGACCGGGATGTGCAGGGTTCAACTGAAGATCTTGATGTTCTGGGTCAAGCAGGAGACCCAGAAGTGCTTGGTCCAGCAGAAGACCTGGATGTTCTAGGACGAGCCAAGGGGGTCTCAGGTTGCAGAAGGGTGGTTGGGGGGGCAGAAGAGGTGCTATGTGGAGGAGGGCGTGTGGTGGGGGTGATGGGTTGATCCCTTGCAGCTCTCTGGTGCTCTGGATCATGATGATGTAAACTGATAAACAGATTTAGAAAATAATTTTACATTATAACATTTTAGAAGTTTTACAACATTTATTACAACATGTACAGTTATTATTGTTGCATAGAGAAATTACTACATGACTGAATGAAGTACAAGGGTCGTACATCCCCTCCTTACTTCTCTCACACCTTTGAAACTAGTCAAGCAATGACCCACAAGTGACTGTATGGAGTCGCAACCCTTCCCCCACTCAACTTCGACTGAAACCTTTCCACTCAGCTAGGTGTGAAAAAATCTCCCCCCACACTACAGTAACACAATTCCCCATCCCGCAACACACAGCCCATGCCTACTAGTCTACATTTGTTTCACAATTTCATTCTTATACACGTTTCTTTTACAATTCCATTCTGAAAGGGAATAAACAATATATAGCAACGAAAACAAAATATCATATCCTTTTCTGTACATTCAAACATGACATTAGGCTACCTAAAGTAAGCTACCGTTTTATCAACTTCAACCTATATCATTTATTATAATGAAATTATAAAAAAAAACATGTAGGCTGCTGTACTTTATATATGTTGCAAAGTAAATTACTGTGAAATAAAATAACATTCTCATTTGCGCATTGAAAGAACTACTATAGACGGAATGCGCCAGGTCCCCATTTACAAAGGACAAAGAGTTTTCTGCTCGGTAACGTTTACCTTTGTGCTTTTTATTATAAACTTATGAAACAAAGATGCACATTTTACCACTGGCTACGGTACCGTTATAACAAGTCACCATATAGTAATTCCCCTGAAACAATACAAAATAATCCTAATTTATAATAAACATTTTATCATAGTATAGAATTTATACTTACTCTTCAAATGGGTCGATTCCGTCCTGATAATACTCTTCATCTTCTGAATGAAAGTAATCTTCTTCCGACCCATTTTCACTTTCCTCGCTCTCCAAAATCAATGCTGCAACTTCTTTTGCTGTGAATCTTTGTTTGGCCATTTCTTTTTTCTTCAAAATAAATGCTTTTACTACTGGAAATAGATGCATATTCAATGTAATGGCTATACTAGTGATCATATCCCCCGTGCATCCCGAAAAGGAGGGGGTGTTGCTAATATTTATGACAGTAAATATAAATTTACTCTTAAACGTATCACTGGTTTTCATTCTTTTGAAGTTTTACTCATGAAAGTTAACCAGGCTGATAAATTGTTTTACATAGTTACTATTTACAGGCCACCCGGGCCATACACAATGTTCCTCAATGAGTTTCCAGATTTCTTGTCTAACCTTGTAGTCATGGCAGATAGTATTCTAATTTTTGGCGATTTCAATATTCATATGGAAAAGTCCAATGACCCTCTTCAAAAAGCTTTTGAAGCCATTATTGACTCAATGGGTTTTATCCAACATGTCTCATGTCCAACACACTGCCACAATCATACCTTAGATTTAGTCCTGTCACGAGAAAGAGATTTTGTAAATCTAGTAATTTCTCCCCAAAATCCTGGATTATCGGATCACTGTCTTATTACATTTACCGTTAAAACAAGAAATCCACTTGCTCCGCAAACAATGAGTTTCAAAAGCCATACTATAAATTCTCTGACTACAAATAGATTTCTTGATATTCTTCCAAGCTCGCTCATCAACGACAGAGTAAATTATTCCGCAAACGATCTAATCGAGGATCTAAACTCAACACTGCGAAATACTTTAGATTTGGTAGCACCACCAAAAACAAAAGAAATACGCAACAAGAAACTTGCTCCCTGGTACACAGACAATACTAGAGCACTCAAGCAAGCCTCCAGAAAATTGGAGCGAAAGTGGCGCTCCACAAAGTTGGAAGTATTCAGACTAGCCTGGATATACAGTACACTACAATACCGAAATGCACTCACATCTGCTCGATCAGCTTATTTCTCCAACCTGATTGAGGTGAACAAAAACAATCCAAAACTGTATCTCTTCGATACAGTTGCAAAGTTAACAAAAAAGCAACGCTCAACAAGTGAAGTGGGTCTTCACTTTAATGAATAACTGTAATGAATACATGAACTACTTTGATGAAAAGATCTTCACTATTATAAAACAAATAACTGACTCCTCCTTAAATAGTTATAGTCCCCAAAATCTCAGTTGTCCTGAGAATTTCCTGAACCTCCCTGACCAGTTGTCAATGCGGACATTTGAATTTTTTGATCCCGTATCGCTCGACACATTCACTAAATTTGTTATGAGTTCTAAACCCACAAATTGTCAGCTAGACCCGATTCCAACAAAATTACTTAAGGAGCTATTTCCTGTGCTAGGTCAGCCAATGTTGAACATAATAGATTGCTCCCTTTCCTCCGGATGCGTACCAAACTCACTAAAAATAGCGGAAATTATGCCTCTTCTAAAAAAATTTAATCTAGATCCAGACACATTAAACAATTATAGGCCAATATCAAACCTCCCATTCCTCTCAAAAATCTTAGAAAAATATGTTTCCCAACAACTGAATACCTTCTTGAAGACAAATTACATTTATGAAATGCTCCAGTCCGGTTTCAGACCCCATCACAGTACTGAGACTGCACTTGTGAAGGTAACAAATGACCTTCTAATGGCCTCAGACAAAGGTTCCGCATCCCCCCTGTTGCTTCTTGATCTTAGTGCTGCTTTTGACACTATTGATCACACCCTTCTCTTAGAGAGAGTGGAAACCCATTTTGGGCTAAATGGACATGTTCTAGCCTGGTTTAAATCTTATTTATCTGAAAGATATCAGTTCGTATGTGTGGATGGCATATCCTCTGACAAATCAAAGGTATGTTTTGGTGTTCCTCAAGGCTCGGTTCTGGGCCCATTATTTTTCTCACTACATATGCTGCCTCTGGGTGATGTAATCCGGAATCACAATGTCAATTTTCACTGTTATGCTGATGACACACAGTTATATATTTCAATGAAGCATGGAGAAGCCCCAAAATTAGCTACTTTGGAAGCATGCGTTTCAGATATTAGGAAGTGGATGACAGAGAACTTCTTGCTTTTAAACTCAAGAAAAACAGAAATGCTTGTTTT
>JACXGI010007421.1:0-16173 GCA_016801175.1 Esox masquinongy
ACCGATCCTCCCCGACCTGGACCGATCCTTCTTGATCTGGACCAATCCTCCCCGACCTGGACCGATCCTCGATGAACTGGACCATATTCTCTGGGCGGCTGCCTTAAACACAGACTGTGTATCTCAAACTGACCCCTACCCCTTACACACTTAGGCGCGATCTCCATGGTGATATGTTGCAGACAAACCTCAGAGTGCAACTTTCACGGCTTCCACTGGACGCACTTCACCCAATTAACTGATAAACTTCCGGTTGGGGGTTGGTCACACCTGTGATGTCACATATCAGTTTGGAACCCAAATGTATTCCTTCCAAAATGCCACAGTAATGACTGAACACACCAGTTACAACTGCAGCCACTAGACCTCGGGTCCACCCAAACCATGACATAATACTTGAACAGCTGGAGGACAGAACTACATAAATGAATGGAAACATTTACATTTAAAAACACTTTATTTAGGCTAGGCAGGGGAGAGTTGTTGTGCAAGTGAACTATTATTATATTGTTTTTTTTACGGCTAATCTGCTGTTGTTTTTTACGGTTGCCCAACACCACACGATGCACTGGCTTGAATGGCTTGACCGCTTGCTTGATCCAGGTTGGATTGCCCTGCAGATTGTTGACATTGGCCTTTTGAACACAGCAAAGGGGTTAGACATGCTACTCTGGTCCACTCTGTTCTTGGCCCGCTGAAGCTTTCAGACGTTTTTCTCTGCTGCAGCTGATTATGTAACTGGGTAAGAAGATGTGATAGACCCAGAGCTTGCAGTACCTGCTTGGTTGAATGTAGTGTTTAAAGGAGCAACCAATGTGTTTATTACAGACAGAGCTCTTACCGTGTTTAACTGAATGAACATGCATTTACGATGACAAGTTGCAGTCTAATGTAACACCTAGGAGCTTTTTAGACTCCTCTCCCTGCTCAACAGCCGAATCTCCCTTTATTTAATTCAGGTCAGGTCCAGTACCCAGGAAATTATTTGGGCCAAACAGAGTGCTTTTGATTTTCAATTCTGTTCTGCACTAGCTTATGAATACACAAGCCTTCTTAAACTGACTGACTTTGGGGATTCAGTATGTCCTGGACTAGTTTATTATTACACAACCCTTCTAAAACTGAATGACTTTGGGGTTTCAATATGTCCTGGACTAGCTTTTTATTACACAACCCTTCTAAAGCTGACTGCAACTCTTTGTTAAGGGCAGTGAGTTCACTAGCTGTGGGTGCTGACATGTATAATGTTGAGTCATCTGCTTATAAAGACACAAGGTTTTTAAAGGGCTCCAAAACATTTTGGGCTGTGACTCCATTTTGATATAAAAACATATTTTGCAAACCAACAATATAAAAATAACAGTGGCTGTTAAAAGCTTTCACCCCCCCTTGAACTTCTCCACATTTCATTGTGAAATCAAAATGCATGTATTACTTTTTGCCACAGATCAAAACTAAGCAAGTCCATAATGTCAAAGTGAATAATAAAATCTGCACATTCTTTTGAATTAATCACAAAAATAATACAGAAAATAATTGATTGCATAGGTACTCACCCCCTTTGCTGTGACTCACCTGAATGAGCTGATGTATAACACATTTTCTGTACAAATCACATAAGTAGTTGAATGGAGTCCATCTGGGTAAAATTAAGGGGTTTCACATGATTTCCAGTTAAATAATCTTCACTGTCCCACAGTTGGTTAGTAAAATTTCTATCTTAAAACAACATCAAAAAGTCAAAGGAAAGCAAATCCAGAAGGTTCTTCAAAATCCCCAATCAGAGTTAGGATGTAAGAACATATCCAAGGAATTGAATTTCCCCCAGAGCACCGTAAAGTCCATTACAATGAAATGGAGAGAATATGGCACAACTGTTTATCTGTAGAAGAGGCTACCCTTTCTTCTGGGCAAGAAAAGCACTAGTCAGGAAGACCAAGAGGCCTATGGCAACTCTAAAGGAGTTACAGTCTTTCACGAATGAGTTGGGAGACACTGTGCATGCTGCCAACAATAGCCCAAGCGCTTCACAAAAGTGGCCTTTGTGGGAGAGTGGCAAAAAGTAAACAACTCACATCAAATCTCAGCTAGAGTTGACCAGAAGGCATGTGGGAGACTCTGAGGCCAAGTGGAAAAATATTATATGGTCTGATGAGACCAAAATAAAGCTTTATGTCTTCAATGCTAAGTGTTATGTTTGGTGCAAGACTAACAGCACATATCATCCTGAGAACATTCCTGCCGTGAAACGTTGTGGCAGCATCATGCTATGGGAATGCTTTGCTGTGTCATGGCTGCAAGTCTGCTTCGCAATTCCAGATGGTCGCGTGTTGTCCTTTTGTCCGTTACAACCGACAAGATGCTTCGTCTGTTTGTTAAAGATCTGTTTGATTCCCTACACCCCACTCTGTATGAAACCAGTGATCCAGGGGTACAGATCTGTTTGATTCCCAACAATCTGTTTGATTCCCAACACCCACTCTGTATGAAACCAGTGATCCAGGGGTACAGATCTGTTGCAAGTGGTTCAATAGAGTGACTCAGTTAAAGGTTTGTTCTCTCAATTCCCTCAAAAGGTTTTAAAAATAACAAATAGTTTCCAAACTGCACATCACTAGTTCACAACCTCTGGTTTGGGGAACAATAAAATAAAGAAATGTGTTTATTTAGGTCATATCAATGTCTACATGGTTATTGTTAGAGGCTCCTATGACTGAGCACTTAAACTTAACCGCACTGTTTAGCCTTATAGCTTTTATAGCTTCCTATGTTTTTATCCCGTTTTTATTCTTTTTCTATTTTCTTGTTCTATATTTTATTATTATGACATTGTTTTGATGTTTTCATTTGAGTATTTGTTTTTATGCTATTGTATTTTTATATTTTTTCTTTTTCTTTGTAAAGCACATTGAATTACTTCTATGTATGAATTGTGCTATATAAATAAACTTGCTTGCTTGCTCTCTGTAAATAATGCCCAATGTGCAATATAATAGCTCTATCCATTATGTGGCAGATTTTATTTGATTAATTTAACTATTATTTAACACGGCAAGTCAGTTGAGAGCCCATTCCGATTTTCAAGGAAAATCTGGCAAAACAGATTTGAATTCCCAGAGGACAAGATTACCACACACCGAACAACATAGATAATGTCGAAAATACAAATACAAATAAACAATAAAAATTGTATACTACAAGGGAATAACAATAAACATCAAATTACAGTGAATACAGAAAAACATGTACAGATTTGCTGATAGATTCATTGTGTGCATTGATTCGATAGCAGCTAGTTTGGTTGTGATGATAATGATGATGACATAACATTTATTTTTTTCTATAACAAACCGTAGTCAATGACCAAAGGCTACACATAAGTCTAAGAATTTAGCATAATTTTATTTCAGTCAACAATCAATCATTTGTGTCACTGCAGCACATGTCAGGACTTCCTCACAAGTCTTATGTTAGTCAATTGTTAAATTATGTTTACTAAGAATTGGCAGACAGCTGATTGGTCGGCAGTTAGAGCCAGCACAGGAAGCTTTACCATTCTTGGGTGGTGAAATAACTTTGACTTCTCTACATTTCTTTCTTTATTATTATTATTAGTTGTTCTATGAATGAATGTGATTGCTCAGAGTTTGGCCATTATCTGAGGTAGTAGGTTCAAGCCAGACTGTTTCACTCTTTTCAGAGACACCCTGATACTCTCCTAAGCATATCCATGCCCCCAGGCTATTATGCACATCGCCTATGAGCCATTTGAACAACAGACATTTGAAGTTGACATATATGGAGTCACTATCATTCTATGCGAGTGACCACACACACTTAAAGAAGTTTCCAGTAACATTGTTAAATTACGGTTAGCTTTGCAACTCTATTACCGGCAAACCACTTGAATAATATCATATAGGATATACACTGATCAGCCATAACATTATGACCACCTGCCTAATATTGTGTAGGTCCCCCTTTTGCTGCCAAAACAGCCCTGACCCGTCGAGGCATGGACTCCACTAGACCTCTGAAGGGGTGCTGTGGTATCTGGCACCAAGACGTTAGCAGCAGATCCTTAAAGTCCTCTAAGTTTGCGAGGTGGGGCCTCCATGGATCTGACCTGTTTGTCCAGCACATCCCACAGATGCTCGATTGGATTGAGATCTGGGGAATTTGGAGGCCAAGTCAACACCATGAACTCGTTGTTGTGGTCCTCAAACCATTCATGAACCATTTTTGCTTTGTGGCAGGGCGCATTAACCTGCTGAAAGAGGTCAATGCCATCAGGGAATACCGTTGCCATGAAAGGGTGCACATGGTCTGCAACAATGCTCAGGTAGTTGGCACGTGTGAAAGTAACATCCACATGAATGGCAGGACCCAAGGTTTCCCAACGGAACATTGCTCAAAGCATCAGATTGCCTCCACGGTTTGCCTCCTTCCCATAGTGCATCCTGGTACCATGTGTTCTCTAGGAAAGTGACGCACACGCACCCGGCCATCCACGTGATGTAAAAGTAAACGTGACCAGGCCACCTTCTTCCATTGCTCTGTGATCCAGTTCTGATGCTCACATGTCCATTGTAGGCACTTTCGGCAGTGGATAGGGGTCAGCATGGGCACCCTGACTGGTCTGTGGCTACGCAGACCCATACGCAACAAACTGCAATAACATTAACTTTTTCAGCAGTTTGAGCTACAGTAGCTCATCTGTTGGATCGGACCACATGGGCCAGCCTTCGCTCCCCACGTGCATCAATGGGCCTTGGCCGCCCATGACCCTGTCGCTTGTTCACTGCTTTTACTTCCTTGGACCACTTTTGTTAGGTACTGACAAATGCAGACCGGGAACACCCCACAAGGGCTGCAGTTTTGGAGATGCTCTGACCCAGTCGTCTAGCCATCACAATTCGGCCCTTGTCAAATTTGCTCAGATCCTCACACTTGCCCATTTTTCCTGCTTCTAACCCATCAACTTTGATGACAGAATGTTCACTTGCTGCCTAATATATCCCACCTACTGACAGGTGCCATGATAACGAGGTTATCAGTATTATTCACTTCACCTGTCAGTGGTCATAATGTTATGGCTGATCGGTATATAAACCTATTAACATATTTTTTTAATTTGCCTCACACGACTGCATTAATTAAAAATTGTGGTGTGTTTAATGTTGTTTTTTAAAACTGAATTTGTCAGAGGAATTGAATACATACAAAGTAAAGATACAAAGTGAGTCTCATCCAAATCTATTAGAAAGGGATGACTCGCTTTGATTTTCGGTAAAATGCCCCAGTAAAGGACAAGCTCTCTAGGGTATCTGTGGAAGTTTGGAATGTGAAGGTCAAGATGAAAATTCTACAAGTACTTGGGGTTTTGAAAAACTAAATTGTATGTTCAATGGAGAGATTATTGTGGGTCTTATTTTTTCTGAGACGCTATTCCTTGTGGGCTATACTATCTCCAGCACGCTGCGGTTTTCCCACTGAAGTGTTTGAACATGTTTCAGGTGTGATATGAGTGATTGTTATGCTGGACAAGATTAGGACACTGAATGTCACAGTTGTGGCCAGGAGGATGCACGTGTTCCCCGAAGACCTGTTGGTGGTGAAGTGGGTGGAGATCGTTAGGATGTTTGTCATGTCTCATGCTGAAGCAGCAAAAACATTCCAGAAAGTCCTTGTGGATTGGTTAGCACAACTCTGCAGTCCAACACCGTGCTTACAGTTTGCCAGGTACAAGACTCGGATTCCTTTGTGGCTAAGAAAAGGTGGATTTCTTGGCATTTGCTTTCCCGTAGTGATAAACTGCACTGCAGGAGTGGATAAGAACTCAGAGAAGGTGGATATCATTGTATTTGCAGCAGAACGATTCTTGAGAATGAAGAATGTAATGGGTAAAAATATTTTCCTGATTTGTGTTAAGACACCATATGCATTTTCTGTGATGGTTATAAATGGATTGTTAAATAATTTAACAATTTGATTTGCATTTTCGGACCTCTCTAGGTACCCTGTAGAACACACTTTAGGATTTTTTTTAGGAATGTTTCCATTTAATTGACCCAAAAGTAGGCAAAGATAAATGACAGATTTTTTTGCTGAAGGCACATTGGGGCCCATTTGACCATACTTGGCTACAGAAATGTTATGTATTTTTATTCATTTAGGCATTTCTACACGTCAAAATAGATATAAATAAACAATGATCATAAACACTTAAGATCTGAGAGTGGCAAAGCGGCCTAGTGATTAGGGCATCTGACTAGTGTCCGAAACATCCCAGGTTCTATTGCCAAGGTGAAAGCTAAGTTGTTCCTGTCCCTGAGCAAGCTTCTAACTGCTCCCCTTCCATAACAGTGCACCCAGGTCATTGTTGTAAATAAAAATTGGCTCTTAAATTGACATAGTCAGTTCTGACAAGAAACATGAGTGGTCATTGGCCCAGTGACACATCTGCTGACGTGGGGATTGCTCCTATCACAATATCAGATTTCATATTGACTATTAAATCATCAGGTTACTAACTCAGTCTGTGCTGGTCTTACTAGCATGCAGGTGCAAACCCACCCTGCCTCTACCTGGTTGCTTGTGTTTCCTTCTGTCGGGTCATCGGTACCTTGCTCATTGCTATTAATGCCAAATTGGTGTTGATATCATTATTAGTAGTATCGTATTCACAATCATGTGGTGGCAGTGAGTTACCCCAGAGGAGTAGAACCTAAAGACATGTAAAGTATCGTTGTGCATGTCACCAATAAATGGTTACACTAATACGAGTCATTTTCTGTCTTAACTTGCCTGGTAAAATAATGGTAAAATAAAAAAAAAAAATAAGAAAATTATTCTTATATCTAAAACATTTTCTATGTATTTCTCTAGACCTGTATTTTAGCATACACATATCCTTGTGCTTTGTCAGTAATTCCATCTCTGCGTTGAAATGCCTCAGGCAATGCCTTCCTTTAAATGGCTCATCTGAAGATATTGTTCATCAGTGTTTTGAAGATATTGTGCATCAGTGTTTTTAAGAATCAAGTTGCTGGAACATTCGATGGGACTGAATATGTTGTAAGAGGATATGTCAGCATCACATGATTGAGTCTGAACTCACGGTGGGAGTGTTTATCACAGACAATAACTTTTTTGTCGGACCGCGTAAGCAATGCCGGCCAAGAAGAGCGAATGTCTCTTACTGAGTGAGTAAGTGAGTGAGTGAGTGACTGACTACCCCTTGTTAAATAGTTTAGTGGTTAGCAACACTTCCTTTCACGCTAATGGCCGCTGAGTCTTGCCGCAGACATAACACATTAGGATTTGCTCAGGATAGACAAAAACTTTGCAGTCTACAACCTTCAGTAGCTACGTTATAATAAGGTACGGACATATTGCGACTATTTCTGGTGGATTTTTGAAGTACGCAGCCGTACATGGTTTTTGGGGTAATAGCCTATAGATCACAACCCTTTGCGCAGTAAAACAGGAGGGGTTTCCACAATTCTCTCTTCTCACATCAAGAAATAGTCAGTTATCTTCACCTATATTGATAGTTATTATTTCAATATCATTCACGAATGAAGGAAAAACGAATGATGTGCCATGAAATTAAATAGCTTTGGCAGTGTAAAGTTCATCTTCAGTCTCGCTAGCAACTGCTCAATTCTTATGACTATTCCAAGTAAAATGTAGATACTAGTAAACCTATAACTGGCTAATAAAAGCCATACAGTTCATAAATGCTATTTGTGGTGGAAGTAAACTTAATAAGAAACATTGTCAGTTCAACACAATGATTAATGGTGTCTAGCTAAACATTCAAACTTGGTTTGATGTTAATGCATGACAAAATGATCTAATGTCGAGATGCAATTTTCTGACTAGGTTGTATGTCCCAATCGGTCCCAATACTGGCATACTAGCTTATTATATACAAAACAGTATGTAGAATGCACTTTGATATTCAGCCAATGCTTCCGATTTCCTCGTAGTTCACATAGCGTAGTGGTTAGCTATTCAAATGTTATTGTAGGGACGACGATCTACAGTAATCTTTGTACAAAAGTACACTTTAGTTCCGTTAATAAACATTCTGTTTCCCACGTTATTTCAGAAAAAATTTAATGGCTAGGATAAAAGTGTCATTTGAAAACGATACAGAGGTGGACTGCCTACCAGTCAGTCTTGTGGGATTATCCCTGACCTTTAATGTTTTGGCTCGGGTTCGATACTCCTCTGAGACGTTTCCCAAATTTGTGGGACCCTCCAACGCACTGCAAATGTTCAGTATTAGCAGATTTTTTTTTTCTACTAGCAGAGTCTTTGGAGTGTAATGGCATTTTTTCTATTATCACATTAATATGATTCCAGTGAAGCTACCAAAAGTATCTCTGGTGGCATCTTCACCAGTCTGGGCCACCCTGCCCCTGGAAACACCCCTGCCTCAGAGCCAGTGAAAGTAGAGATGAGTCAAATTAATTATGTTCATTTTTACCCCAATTTGAAAAACGTCTAGCCTGCTATGAGTAGAGGAGTGGGCATGTGACTGCTAGCTATTGGTTCTAGTTAGACTGTCCGGACTTGTACAACAAGCCAACCAACTTTAATTTAACATTATTTAATGAGTTACTATGATTTCCCCAGGCACAGTTCAGTAGAAATAGCCAGCCAGGCATGAAACTAAGCCTGGATTTATAGTCTTTCTTCATAAGGAAAAAAACATTTTATTTTGGTAGGAAGGCAGACGCAGCCACGCAGGCAGCAGTAAAAGTGAAGTCTCAGACAAGAGCACTGTTTCACTTGGACTTATGGAGCCCACTAAACAGAACAAATTGTGTTATAGCATTACTATTCATACTCTTCAGTGGCATATCAGAAGGTAAAAATCCTGATCCCAACACAAAATCGGTTCTTCAACTTAAACAGCAGTATTTTTGCATTTAGCATGATCCTGCTGAGTGCTAAACCTTTGCACATTAATGGTTTATTAAGCACATAGCTCTGCCAGTGAATTTGATCCTATCAACAATATAAGCATGGAGAATTGTTTGTTTGTTTTAATTTGATTGTTTACGTTGATACTTCGTTTGTTGGGAGTCTAGACAAAGCCGTTATTTAAACTGAGTCTGTGCCTCACCTTGGCAAACGTTGTCAAAATATTCCAGAATTGCCAATGCAACCTAATCAAAGGACAACACAAATATTTGTGTTCCTTTCTTTTTTGATCAATTTAGTGCCCGCCCAGAGAGGGAAAAAATATTTACAAAAAAAACACATAACTATGTTATTCTCCATGGTTTTCTCAGAGTTATTACGTCATTATTATTTACATTACATTGACCAATGAAGCAGGCAAACAAATAAACAAAAACACATTGTGCACAAGGATAACTAGCAAGCCCAAGCACAAGAAAGACCCAAATGTTACATATTACATAGTAACATATTAACAATATTACATTTATTAGATCATGATGGTGCCATAATGAAAAACCTTAAATATTATTATAATATACATTAGATATGGATCCAGTATGAAGGCCTTTAATTGGAGGAACACCGTGTCAAGTCTGCAAGAAGGTTCCACTGGAGGAGGCGGAGACAAAAAAAGCTTGTTTACATGTAACAAGATTGGTTTTGGGTAGTGAGATTTGTAATCAAGCCCCATTAGTTTTCATTAACTGTGACACCGCTCCTCATTTAGGTAACAACAAAGTCAGAAGCCCTGAAATGGATACAACTGTCTATTACCCTCAATATACGGGTTAATAATATAAGGGATTATATTATATTATAATATTATGTGGATCACCTACTTGTTAATAACATGTAATATACGGGTTAATAATATATGGGCCTACACTAATTACATCGCTGCTCACAAATCAATTGTTTGGATTCCATAACTCTATTATCGACAACCTCTGGAGAGCCAAAGTCCAGCAAGCTGTAATCAAACTGCATGTAAACCCTGTGTGACAGGCATCCGACGTGAACTGAAATATTTGCTTACCCCAACGGGGGTGAATTCTGAGGTTTCGGGGAACAATTTCATCAACCATCAAAACATCAATAGACAGCAATGCTATTTAAAGGTTTCGAGGTTGTATATCAAATTTTTGTATTGCAATTTAATATGAAAAGTTGTCCCCCACTTCCCAAATCCCAGTTTAACCCCTACCTGTGCCCTACACTGGGGAGTGTTAGTGTTAAGTCATGCCTCACTTTGTGTATTTACGCTAGCGTGCTAACCTCTCTCTGGACTCAGATTTCTCAGCCGATTGCTTGGCTAGATGGCTAATTATCTAGTAATGTTGTCTAGTTAGCAACACGATCCAGGGGCTTTATTACATTTTAAATAAATTTAGCATCTTTGGGGCTGAGGGAAAATTAATTTGATAAAAACAAAATGATTCTCTCACCCTTCACCCAACTCTTACTCTCATAGATCTGGGGCAGAATACCAATGAATATGTACATATCTAACTAAAGGCTTATACAGTGCCCTCCAGAATTATTGGACCCCTTGGGAAAGATGTATTTCTTAATTAGGAATCTATTTTCTGAACAATTTCACTACATTTAAAGGTAAGATTTTATCTCATATTTCCAGTGTAAGATCAAGCTGACAAGCCAAGGGATCCAAAATTTGTGATGGGCCACTTTACTGCTCAAGTATACGGGTCACACTGCTCTGGTCCATGTTACAGCTGATGGTGATAAGTCTATGTACTCCCACACAAGTCACCCACTTCCAAAATGGATGGCAGTGCAGGTCAATCAAGACAAAAATATTCTGCCATCTGCACAGTTTGTTTCCCTGTGCTCTGGCGCTCTGCAGCTGACCATCTGTCCAAGAGTCTAATAAGACCATCCTCACCACATCTCCTGTCATCTCATACTCTCACCAGCCATTGTATATATTTCTGCGTAGACATTGTGTATTCTGAGCCTATATTCTTTTTGCCGCTGGCAGGGCCTTTACACCGATGTGTGTCTATGTGTAAACGGTGAATCAAAACAGTGATGAACCATTACCAAATTCCATGTACATTATCTGATGAGTTGATAATAACTGTGTATTAACTGGTCAAAGTCAAAGTCTTTTTATTGTCAAATGCACAAAATAACATGGTGTCGTTCTGAGTAGTGAAATTCTTATGACATGACACGTGACATCTACGCAGTAAGCAATAAGTAAAATACAGTTAGGTATTTTACTTATTATTTCCAAATATTTGGATACTGACACAAGTTTTGTTATTTTGGCTGTTCACCAAAATATATTCAAGTTACAGTTAAATAATGGGCTTAAAGTGCAGTCTCTCAGCTTTAATTTGAGGCATTCACATCCATATTGGAGGAAGGGTTTAGGAATTACAGCTCTTTAATATGTAGTCCCCTCTTTTTCAAGGGACCAAAAGTAACTGGACAATTGACTCAAAAGCTGTTTCAAAGACAGGTGTGGGATATTCCTGTTTACCTTCTTCATCAATTAAGCAGGTAAAAGGTCTGGAGATGATTCCAGGTGTGGCATTTGCATTTGGAAACTGTTGCTGTGAACCCACAACATGTGGTCAAAGTAGCTCTCAGCGCAAGTGAAACAGGCCATCTTTAGGCTGCAAAATCCATCAGAGAGATAGCAGGAACATTAGGAGTGGCCAAATCAACAGTTTGGTACATTCTGAGAAAAAAAAAGAACACGCTGGTGAGCTCTGCAACACAATAAGGTCTGTACATCCATGGAAGACAACAGTGGTGGATGATCGTAGGATCCTTTCCATGGTAAAGAAAAACCCCTTCACAACATCCAGACAAGTGAAGAACATTCTCCAGCAGTTAGGCATATCATTATCCAAGTCTACCATAAAGAGAAGACTTCACAAGAGCAAATACAGAGGGTTCACCACAAGGTGCAAACCATTCATATGCCTCAAAAATAGAAAGGACAGATTAGACTTTGCCAAAAAACATTAAAAAAAAAAAGCCAGCCCAGTTCTGGAACAGCATTCTTTGGACAGATGAAACTAAGATCAACCTGTACCAGAATGATGGGAAGAAAAAAGTATAGAGAAGGCTTGGAACAGCTCATGAGCCGAAGCATACCACATCATCTGTAAAACACAGTGGAGGCAGTGTGATGGCATGGCCATGCATGGCTTCCAATGGCACTGGGTCACAAGTGTTTATTGATGATGTGACAGAAGACAGAAACAGCCGGATGAATTCTGAAGTGTATATTGTCTGCTCAGATTCAGACAAATTCAGCGAAGTTGATTGGACGGCACTTCACTTTACAGATGGACAATGACCCAAAACATACTGCGAAAGCAACCCAGGAGTTATTCAAGGCAAAGAAGTGGAAGTCAATCACATGATCTCAACCAGATCGAGCATGCATTTCACTTGCTGAAGACAAAACTTAAGGCAGGAAAACCCATGAACAAACAACAACTGAAGACAACTGCAGTAAAGGCCTGGCAAAGCATCACAAAGGAGGAAACCCAGTGTTTGGTGATGTCCATGCGTTCCAGACTACAAGCAGTGATTCCCTGCAAAGGATTCTTGACAAAGTATTAAAAATTAACATTTTATTTATGATTGTGTTAATTTGTCCAAATACATTTAAGCCCCTGAAATAAGGGGATTGTGTATGAAAATGGTTGCAATTCCTAAACGATTCATATGATATCTTTTTTCAACCCTGTCACGGCTGAGGTGAGGCAGGACACGAGGGACAGAGTTAGGGAACATCCTTTCAATGTTTCTCTTCCGGAACAAAACAACAGAAAAACAACAAAAGGCATGTGCGACCGTGAATTGAAGAGTAGCAAACATACAGGCAGCTCAAAACTCAAAATAACCGACAACCAAGGGAACAACAGGGCACCATAAATAGGATCCCTAAACAGAGGCAATAGGGAGCAGCTGCATCTGATTGGGGATGATTAAATAGTTGTGCACATGGAGATGCCCAGAGACACCTCTGCAGTCAGGCCCTGACTGTGGCCTCCAGGCACATAGAGATGCCTAGAGGCACCCCAGCCAGGGCCTGACAAACCCCTTGAGTAAACGCTGAAAGTCTGCACTTCATTTCAAATCCATTGTGGTGGCATACAGAGCCAAAATTATGAAAATTGTGTCAAATATTTCTGGACCTAACTGTATAAAGCAACAAAAAAAAATAGAAAAGGAAAAAGATATACATAACAATGTAAATTAGCAGCAATTCCAAAGATTGAAGAAAAGGGGTATATGGACAATAAGAAAGAAAAATATTATAAATATAAGTGTAATAGTGCCTATAAATGGTACATTTAAATATTCTAATGTGCATTGAATGTGTATAGAAAGTCATCAGAGCATTTGAAGTGATCATGTGATCATCTGTATATCATATATAATTTTGTTGTATACATCTCGTTTGTCTTTTGCACCCACTCACAGAAAGAAATACAATAATTAGCGTATCAGTGCCTGAAATCATGTTTGTTCTTACGACCAAGTGGCTCCAGCAGCTGTTCACATGGTGACCTTATTGTGGTGACATGAAACGTAACACAGAAAAGCCAAGCAGGGACCACGTCGCAATTTAGACTGACATTATGTTGAAGTAGTCAGGCGTGGGTTCAATGGTATTTCAAATCCTTCACATAGGCCAACTGTAGCTGTGCTTCATTGATCTTTCCTTCTCGGCACTAATGGAATCATCCCAAAAGTGCAAACCCCAATCATCTGCCAAAGTGAGTGGGGTGAAGTAAACATTTTTCTTTGAAAGGTAGAATAGAGTCTGACCCCCTGGTCTGACTTTGGATGAGCACCCGACAGCTTCAGAAGCTGTTTAATCTTCACATGGGTAAAGCGCTATCCGGTTTTAGGCAGTGTGCTGAAAAAGTTATCTTACTGGCATTAGGCATATTAATACATCATGTTAAAATATGTTCATTGCATGTAAATAGCCTACAGGTTGCTTTGCTTGTAAATACAGATTCACAGGTTGAGTATTGAGAACCTGAGGACGGAGAAGATCTAGATTAATAGTATGGTTATTCATCACTGCATGAGCAATTCATTCATGTTAGAAATTACAGAAAGGTTTTTACCACAACATTTTGTGGTTCCTCATTAAAGGGGAATTATGAATTCTGAATTTTCGTTACATTACCACAGACAAATTAAATCAATTATATTCACTTTTTCAATTTCACACATTAACTTGTGCGCCAAATTGTCTTCCTCTTTCCATTTATTACAATACTCTTCATGGTTAGAATTTCAACAAAAGCATTTGCTGCCTAGATAAGTGAAAGATTAGTTGTTCATTTTTAAGCACTTTGTCTCAAAACCAAGAACCCAAAACAAGGAAATCAGTAGTGTGTTGAGAATGGTTGTATTAAATAATGTTCCTAGATGTACTCTATCTTTACTACTCCAAAAACCTTTAAAAAAAACTTTATTTTTAAAGAGTATCTGAAATCACTTCACTGTTTTTGCATTAGTTCACTGTATGTGGGATTATATTCTACAGTAAGACAGACATAGAAACAAGGCAGTGTGCGATAAAAAGTTAGCTCAGTTCAAACAGTTGATCTGGTCCATTGAAACATGGATTAGATGAGAACTCAGTGGGTAATTGAAGAGCTAGTAGTGTGGGGTTTTTTTTTACATAAAAGTGCATGTAGGGGGCTTCTTATTACCAGACAATTAAATGCAAAGCATTATTTATTATTATTTATTTGTTGTTCATGTTTTTAGCCTCAGCATGGGATCTCATTAAGCCTTCAAGAGATTGGTCATGTGTTTGATTCCCAAAGGGGTACAGTTTTCATATAACTTTTTTATGGCATCACCCACTGCACTGCAACATGGGTAATAAGTTGTTTTTCTGTGCATAATCTTTAGTAGAATCATTATCATACCTCATACCTTTTCCAAGTTTTAATGCAAGTAGTGTAGATTACATGGGGCCAAACTGGCATAATCATGACATAATACATCGTTTTTGGGGACTATTTTTGGCTCAAAGGCCTTGCTTTTACAACTTGTGGCCAAAAATCACGGAATGCATCTTTAATGCATAAAATAATTAAGTGTTTTTTAATGGCATGAATGTATAGCTCAAAAAGTTTGAGGTGGTGTTTTTTAAGTGTTTTTCCTCCCATGTAATGCTTTTATACGAGTATAGGACGAATTAACATGTATCGAGTTAACATGTAGAACACTCATTTCTAGTGAGATTTTTAATGGACTTAAATGTGCTAAATAAGCCTCGCTACATTGTTGTCAGCCTTGGGCCCAAAGTAATTAAAATGTTTTGCTAGCACCCTACAAGGCCAATTATTGAGAGAAGCATCTCTATCGTATATTATTTGTTGATTGTGTTTTCCCTTGGGTTGAAGCTCATAATTTTACAGGTGGTGAATGGTTTAAACATACCCTGGCAAAAATAACTTCATGATTAAACATTGAGTTGCCCGCTGTTAATGATTTCGATGCCAAGATATTTTTCAGGCTTGCAAATAAATTGCGAAAAGCATTTAAACACTGGCACTAAAACGAATTGGCAATATCTTCTATGCGTAATTACCATGGACGTAATACAAGCTGCTTCACAAGCTGGAATTTGTTGAAGTTTAATTAAAAATGAAAGGGCTGAATAAGTTGTTTATGTTAATTTCTCTTAAGGTCAACGAGGTAATCTGCTGGAGCAGCTTATGCCAAGGTTGTCCTGTGCTCTATCCTATTCACGGTTCAGGTTTTTCATACCAGAGCCTGGGTGACTGATTTGAATAAATTAAATGCAGTTAACACCTAAATTGTCCTGTAGATCTGATTCAGTTTACTTCTATTTTGTTAGTTTTGTTTATTTGGAAATGAAACTGAAATAAAATTGTGTGTCTCATGAAAATTGGCACAGTCATGTGTCACTTCTGATCAGGAGTTCAAAGAAACAATATATTGTTGAATCTGAATGAGTGAAGATGCATTTACTTAAAATGTATTTCCTACCCATGTGCTCCAGGTTTGGTGCCTCCTCAGATTCCAGTAACCACTCAATAGCTGTGAGTGAATATCTACGGCGCACGATGATAGGTGTGCCCTGATTGGCCAACACCATCGCCAGGAGTAGGATATTGTCCTGTTGATTGGCCAACACCATCGCCAGGAGTA
>JACXGI010007421.1:16273-37599 GCA_016801175.1 Esox masquinongy
TTGTCCTGTTGATTGGCCAACACCATCGCCAGGAGTAGGATGTTGTCCTGTTGATTGGCCAACACCATCGCCAGGAGTAGGATGTTGTCCTGTTGATTGGCCAACACCATCGCCAGGAGTAGGATGTTGTCCTGTTGATTGGCCAACACCATCGCCAGGAGTAGGATGTTGTCCTGTTGATTGGCCAACACCATTGCCAGGAGTAGGATATTGTCCTGTTGTTTTGCATCTTGGTGAAACATTTCCTTAAGCTCAGTGGGATGTTTCTGTTTTCTCACAGGTTACAGAGAGTGTTATTGTCTGCCTCTGGTAAGATGGTGTGGGTGGACTTGATGCCAAATGTGGGTAGTTCAAATGTTTATTGGTCTCACAGATCACACTAGAGACTCGTTGCTAGGAGACAGAGAGACTCACAAAGATTACCTCAGACAGATTACCTCAGACAGATTACCTCAGACAGATTACCTGCTCTGAGGTGGAATATTGGATTTTCCAAATGTCAACGAAGGGGGCGTGATCATTAAATAAATTTTTTTTTGTTCCTCTCCTTGAACAGATTTTGGGTCCTGCTGTCTTCCAACTCACTTAGCCACCACGTTTTTTTTTTTTATCATATCAGTACTTTTCCCCAGAAAATCATAAAATGTGGAAAGGTGAAAGCATTTTTATGGCACTCGGGGCCCTAATGAAGGACTTTTTCAGTAAATTTGAAATGTGTCTCTAGAGATGTGGCAGATGTTTAAGTGGAGAACTAAATGTAATCATTACAATGTCGTTGCTTGTGTAATGGGTTTCTTGTCTATCAAATAAAAGGGTTGTACAGTAACAAAAGCTGAGTTTAACAAATTATTGCTCTGTTTAGTTTAACACAAGGTCACTGTTATGTCTTTCACTATAACAAATCAGACCTGAAAAAAGACCTGAAAATAGTGACGACATCAAGACATTTTACATATGGAAACATGTAGCAACCAAAAAAGTGTTAAACAGATCATAATCCATTTCACATTGTCGATTCTTCAAAGGAGCCACCCTTTCCTTCATGACAGCTTTGCACACTTTGCAATCAGCTTTGTGAGGTAGTCTTTGATTTGACGCCTCAAATTGAGCTTAGAGACATCCTGTGTCCATAGGATGTCTTTTGACTTTGATTGGAGACTATTTGTGGCAAATTCAATTGACTGGACATGATTTAGGAAGGCACACAACTGTCTATATAAGGTCACACACTTCATTGTGCTTGTCAGAGCAAAAACCAAACCATGAAATCTAAGGAACGTTCCGGAGACCTCAGAGCAGACCCGGCGGCAGGATGAGATGACTGAGGGGGCATTATTTATAAATGAGGGGGCGTGTCTAATCAATGTGCAAGCGGTCCACCAACAGCGACACCTGTCAAAACAGGACAGGGGCGTGTTTACCACTGCGTCGCATCACCTCGTCTTTTAACAACACTCAGTAAACATTTGGGAACTGAGGAGACCAATTGCTGTAGTTTTGAAAGTGAAATTTTTTCCCATTCTTTCTTGATATAGGATTGTAGCTGCTCAACAGTTTAGGGTCTCCTTTTGTCGTATTTTTCTTTATATAATGCGCCAAATGCTTTCAGTGGGTGACAGGTCTGGACTGCAGGCAGGCCAGTTTAGCACCCGGACTCTTACTATGAAGCTGTGCTGTTGTAATACGCACAGAATGTGGTTTGACATTGTCTTGCTGAAATAAGCAAGGCCTTCCCTGAAAAAGACGTCATCTGGATGGCAGCATATGTTGCTCCAAAACCTGTATCGTTCAGCATTAATGGTGCCTTCACAGATGTGCAAGTCACCCATGCCATGTGCACTAATGCACCCCCATACCATTACGGATGCTGGCTTTTGAACTGTGCACTGATAACAAGCCGGATGGTCCCTCTCCTCTTTAGTGTGGAGTATGCAGTGTTCATTCCCAATAATTCCAAATATTGATTCGTCAGACCACAGGACAGTTTTCCACTTTGCCTTAGTCCATCTCAAATGAGCTCGGCCCAGAGAAGGCGGTAGTGTTTCTCAATCTTGTTTATACACCGATCAGCCATAACATTATGACCACCGACTGGTGAAGTGAATAACACTGATAATCTCGTTATCATGGCACCTGTCAGTGGGTGGGATATATTAGGCAGCAAGTGAACATTCTGTCCTCAAAGTTGATGTGTTAGAAGCAGGAAAAATGGGCAAGCGTAAGGATCTGAGTGACTTTGACAAGGGCTAAATTGTGATGGCTAGACGACTGGGTCAGAGCATCTCCAAAACTGCAGCCCTTGTGTGGTGTTCCCAGTCTGCAGTGGTCAGTACCAGGCTTGGAATTTCATCATTTTAGGGGCAAGGCCATTTGGCCTTTGGTTTCACAAAAATGTTTAGGGCACAAAGGCCATTGAGTGAAATAAGAGGATTTGGAGCTTACAAATAAACAACTTGACTTGTTGATAGGAAAAAAACATGCATGCCATAAAAACATACATTATTCACTTTTGTAATGTCATATTTTGAATAATTACTTATTATAACTGATGTTTTTTCCACATAAAAAGTAAAATTGTCATGTTTTAATCCTTGAAATTACATCTACCCCCCCTCAAAATCTTTATAGATTCTGGAATCCGTTACATTTCAGAAGTTTTAGTTGGGAGCGTTCACATGATGACAACAAACAGGCTACAGTATTGACAGTTAAGTAACGTTAAGGCTAGCTAGCCAGAGGCATAACATTACCTCAGTTACCCAAAAGTAAACCGCAAAGTATCCTTTAACATCACAATCACCTGCGCTAATAAGTATGACCTAAATAAAAAAAGATACTGACTTTTTTGTGCGCGGAGCAAGTAATTCTTGTTTTCTAATCTTTCACCACAAACGCCACCATGTCGAGTAATGTCAAACCTAACGTTACTTCTCTGAGTTTTCAAAAAGCGTTCAGGTGTATTCTCCCACTCAGAGGTCGGATATTTCCCACCTCCCAGTTGCTCATGAACGCACCTTCCAAAACAGAGGTTGGATTCAGGTAATCACTAAATTAGTCAGCTATCTATCGACAACTAGCTAGCTTGCTTACCTGCATGTAGTCTGTTCTGGAAGGTGTATTCTCCCACTCAGAGGTCAGATATTTCCCACCTCCCAGTTACTCATGAACGCACCTTCCAAAACAGAGGTTGGATTCAGGTAATCACTAAATTAGTCAGCTATCTATCGACAACTAGCTAGCTTGCTTACTTGCATGTAGTCCGTTCTTGTGGTTGTTCTCAATGGCGAACTACAAACAAACTTTCGAACAAATTACTGACAGCAAATTTTTCACAGTGGCAGGGGCACGAAGGCCATAGTGGCCGTAGGGCGTACAATGATTTTCGGGGCATCACGGCCAGAGCGAAGGGCAACGACGGCCATGGCCATCGTGGCTGCCGTGAAATTCCTACGCTGGTCAGTACCTATCAAAACTGGTAAAGTGACAAACTGGCGACAGGGTCATGGTTGGCCAAGGCTCATTGTTGCATGTGGGGAGAGAAGGCTGGCCCGTGTGGTCCGATCCAACAGACGAGCTAATGTAGCTCAAATTGCTGAAAAAGTTAATGCTGGTACTGATAGAAAGGTGTCAGAACACACAGGGCATCGCAGTTTGTTGCGTGTGGGGCTGCGTAGCCACAGACCAGTCAGGGTGCCCATGCTGCCTGCTGTCCACTGCCAAAAGTGCCTACAATGGGCACGTGATCTTCAGAACTGGACCACAGAGCAATGGAAGAAGATGGCCTAGTCTGATGAATCACGTTTTCTTTTACATCACGTGGATGGCTGGGTGTGTGTGCTCCGCTTACCTGGAGAACACATGGCACCAGGATGCATTATGGGAAGGAGGCAAGCCGGCGGAGGGAGTGTGATGCTCTGGGCAATGTTCTGCTGGGAAATCCCATTCATAGGGATGTTACTTTGACATGTGCCACCTACCTGAGCATTGTTGCAGACCATGTGCACCCTTTCATGGCAACGTTATTCTCTGATGGCATTGGCCTCTTTCAGCAGGTTAATGCGCCCTGCCACAAAGCAAAAATGGTTCATGAATGGTGTGAGGAACACAACCACGAGTTCAAGGTGTTGACTTGGCCTCCAAAATCCCCAGATCTCAATCCAATCGAGCATCTGTGGGATGTGCTGGACAAACAGGTCCGATCAATGGAGGCCCCATCTTGCAACTTGCAGGACTTTAAGGATCTGCTGCTAACGTCTTGGTGCCAGATACCACAGCACACCTTTAGAGGTCTAGTGGAGTCCATGCCTCGATGGGTCAGAGCTTTGTTTTGGCGGCAAAAGGGGGAGCTACACAATATTAGGCAGGTGGTCACAATGTTATGGCTGATCGGTGTATATGATTTCTTCTTTGCATGGTAGAGATTTAACTTGCATTTGTGAATGCAGCGACATACTGTGTTCAAAGACGATGGTTTTCGGAAGTGTTTCTGAGCCCATGCAGTGATGTCCCCTACAGAATCATGTCTGTTTTTTATGCAGTGCCGTCTGAGGGCCCGAAGATCATGGCCAGCCATTATTGGTTACCGGCCTTGTCCCTTGCATACAGAGATTTCTCCGGATTCTTTGAATCTTTTAATGATATTATGTACCATAGATGATAAGATCCCCAAACTCTTTGCAATTTTACATTGAGAAATGTTATTCTTAAAGGTGCCTTATGCAGCATTTTCCATTTAAGATATCTGATAATACCGACTTACATGTCATCAGTTAACGTTAAACATGTCTCTGGCAGAGTGTCAGGACTGACACTATACCCACTGCCATGGTTTCAAGGTAAACGTAGAAGGCCAGGATGTTCATAGGCATGTATTTCCTTGAAGGTGTGTGAGGTGAGGACCAATTTCAAGCTTTGTTTGGGTTCATGTAGACCTACTTTGAGTGCTCCAGAAACAAAAATATACAGAAGCATCACGAACATCAGACAAATCACAGAGTAAAATGAGGAATTTGGATTTGGCATTTATTTAGTGAGAGCTGAAGTTTGTATGAACCGTGATGCAGAATTGGCTACTTTTCTACTTGACAAGTAAGCTTACATTACATAGCTTATTTAGCTAGTTGGCACACAGTACATTTTAGTTTCTCAAAAGTCTTTGGTCGAGACGATAAGCTAACGTTAGTTGATTACATTTGCTGCTGGAAAATAGTGTTACAACCTGGAAAAGATAAAGAAATAATAGTGTTCTCTGCAAAAGATAATAGTGTTCTCTGCAAAAGATAAAGAAAAACTAACATGCATTCTGCGTTGTTTGAGTAAACCTAATACACAAGCAACTATTGTTCGGAAGAAGCAATTACATTGCCTTTTTGTTAGATTTAGCCTTGTGCAAACTGGTCAAAACAAGCATATTATTGTTCCAACTAACGCTGGCTAGCACGATTATGGTTTCATGTTCGCTAGCTAGCCATCAACGAGTCTCTGAAATATGGCAATGCATCTAACACAATAGATAACCCAGATGATGTTTTGATTGGTTTAGCTGTTTACTTTGTTTATTCCATGTTCCTTTGTTATAGAAAGGACCCATCAACTTCAACCGTATCTAAAACTAAAGTCTGTGTTCATTGCTCTAGCATCGATGATTGGAGGTGACACTGCTTCAGACTGGTCAGTATGCTGGTAGTTAGTAATGATAGAGTCAGATTCCAATGGATCCGATAGGTGGCATAAAAACTTGCATAGTACACCTTTAAATTGTTGCAGTATTTGCCTGCGCAGTCTTTCACAGAGTGTCTTCTGAAAGACTCATCCTCTCTGGGATGCTCTTTTTATACCCAATCATGTTACTGGCCTGTTGCCAATTAACCAACTTGGTTGTGAGATGTGTCACCAGGTATTTTTTTTTGCATTACACAACATTTCGAGTCTTTTGTTGCCCCTGTCCCAGCTTTTTTGAAACGTGTTGCTGGCATCAAATTTAAAGTGGGCATATCTTTTTCAAGAAACAATAACATTTCTCAGTTTCAACATTTGATATGTTGTCTTTGTACTATTTTCAATTGAATACAGGATTTAAATGATTTACACATCATTGCATTCTGTTTTTCTTTACATTTTACACAGCTTCCCAACTTTTTTGGAGATGGGGCTGTAACTGGGCAAGATAGACCTTAGTCAGGGAGGTGACTGAGAACCCAATGACAACTCTAATTGTGTGTAGATTTATGGCAAACAAATAAATAAATGAATGTAATAAATGATACATTTAGTGTATAACAAAAGAAAATGTTAAGAAATTGAAGAGATCAGAATTATTTCCGAAAGCACTTTAATCTTAAATGTACATCAGGTGTTTCCAATTCTTCAAAGCATCCTTACCCTTACTGTTCAGTGACCACTCAGAGCTAATAACATTTTCAATTTCCATTTAGGCTACATGGTAATTATATTACCAGTGTAATTATGAAGAATGCTTCTTAATATAATAACATGGTCTCTATGATTGCATGAAGTACAATAAAAATAAAAATCTTTGAAAAATTCCTTGTCAGCTCATTCATAATGTAGAGATGACTAAGAGCAAGACGTCAAATACCAAATTAATCTCCCTGAGAGAAGCATTTGTTTTCAGGGTCTGTGTAATGCTATTCTACAGTGAACAAAATGGTAAACTGTCCAAACAATGTATTTTCTTTCAGTATCCTTGCAGTATTTCCTGGCAGTAGAAAAAAAAATCAGTTGCAAAAATCTGGAAATGGAGGAAAGTTTACAGATAGTTTTTACATGGCAAACATCCACTTCTATAAAAACTAACCTTACCCTAGTTTGCCTATCTGCTCTTACAGACACGGCTCTGATAGTACTTGCCACTGATAGCTCAATTTGGATTTTAATGATATTGCTTTTCATGGACCAACATGTTTCAATGACTAAGAGGACATGTAGGTAGGTAAGTAGGTAATCACCACTGACTGTTGGAATGTAACTTGTCAAGCAATAGCTCAATAAAGCACATATGTGTCATATTCCAAAACTGTTCTACCACGACCTCTCAGCCTCTTACTACTCTGCCCTGTACTGTTTGTAAAAACACTAGGATGGTCTCCTCCCCCGATGAATACCAACAATGATTCATTCATTTCGTATGTGGAAGTAAAGTACAGTTTTCTGGAAAAGATTTACCGTATTCCTCATTACGCCCATAATTCCAAATCCCCAACTGCTGCCCCCCCCACATTGAATATTTACACGCTGAATCCAGGCTATTCTCTGGCACTCAGACACGGCAACGGCTCCTCATTTCCAAAACCAATGAAGCCATAAATAGACCAGTGGATTCGGTGCCACTGCCAGGGTGTCAGAGTTATTAAGATGAATTTGCTGGTATCATTAGAGCCACAGACGCCCGTAGCCAGGCTGGAAACCACGTCATCTACTTCCTGCGTCGATAGGTTTTCTAGTTTAATGACAAAGGAAAACCCCCAAGCCTTAAGGTTTCACATGTTCAGAATAGGCCCACACGTTACAGTCAATACAAAAAACGTTGACGTGGAGTGTCTGAGGGATTTCTCCCTTACATCCTCCCCTCACCCTTCTGGTTTAGTTAATAAAATGCCCTCCAGGGCCCTGAACAAAAAACTGTGTGCGTTCCCTGTTTCTCTCCCTGCTACAATATTATTAAATCTGGTCATTCCTATTGCTCTGTGAACGCCATACATTAAATACATATTCATGTCCTGGTCTGGGATGTATTCTTTTCCGCTAAACAAAACATTTTACTTGAGAATTTGGTCTAATAAAATATCTGTTTGAGAAAAACAGTAACTCCCTGTTTAAATCTGTTTGTTTCTGTTCAAGAAAAGTTTTGTACCTAAAACATTTTTTTTTTTGCTGTTTTTGCAGAACTAACACACCCCTGGTCTGTTCCACAGAAGTGCAACTAACTTTTCCCGGCGGTCACATTCGGTCTTCGAGTGCTCCTTACACCATAGTGGTTGCATTAGTTTTTCAACAAATGCTCACTGTATACCACAGCTAAGAGCTGTTTTGGCACAACATAATTTGGATTGCCAGGGTACAGCTCTTACTCGTTGTCACGACCGTATACCACAAACCCCAAAGGAGATTTATTTTTAATTTAAACCTAAGTTTAAATCAACAACAATTAGAACAGCAAAAACAACATTTTTTGTCATATATGTGGCATAGAGTCTCAAATTAGATTAGATTCAACTTTATTGTCATTGAACAGTAGTGCAGAAAATTAGTACAAGAATATTTATATACAAGTGGAATGTATAGGTGCGCAATTAATGCAAATGCATTATATATGGCAATTCTAAATGTGCAGTAGAAAATTCACAAATGTACAGAAAATTGACATGTAATAAGTATAATGTAAGTGACAAAAATAGTTGTGGCAATTCTCAATGGCATTCTGAATTTGCAATCGAGGCAAACTGATGGAGTATCAAATACCAAATACCATGGCTTTCAGCCAATCAGCATTCAGGATTTGTAATACTGGGTTTACATCAGTATGACATTAAAATAAATACAGCATTTAATCAGTTAATCAGTGATGATTAGATAGCAGCCAACCGGTAGGCAGCGCACAGCCACTATCCCTCATGACCACTAAGTATCTGTCACCGACCAGCTGGCTGAAATGCTGTTCAACCTCCCAGCCAAGCAGGGGGAATACAGGAAGCAGACTCCAGGACATCACACACGCCAACCAATTCAGTATAGCATGTTATGTTTTTATAAAATCTGTGGCTCCATCTAAACGGATTTCTACACGGAGCGACGCAAATGTCAACCTGCCCATTCTATGCTAAATGACAGAGCCGTTACGGTAACCGCCACGACAGACCTTTTCCACCACCAAGTGGCCATTGGCTGAAACGTGTTACAGCCACTGCATTGTGTATGTACGTCAGACGGCATTAAATCATGCCTTCTGAAAGTGCCCCGTGTGACATGGCATATGCGGTTGTAAATATATTACAAGAAAAGGTTAATGAGATACAGCTTTACATACGCCTAGTCAGGGTTTCTATAACCTAATACTAATTTACCTCATACAAGAGCCTTTCCCCCCATCCAATTGTTATATTCATATTATAATAATGTGATAAAACTGATTATTTTTTGTACCCGTGATACGTGAATGCTTCTATAGGCTACATCTCAGCTAGTCTGATCTACACCTCGGCTACACCTCATCTGTGCTGGATTCACAGATGTTCTTGTGTGATGTCTGCTGCCTAAATGATTGATTTTGCTGCGGCAATTATGTCATTTTGCATGGCAATATGCAATATTTTCTGCAATTTGTCCCGGAAATGCTGTCGAGGGAACATTTTTGTTGACTTACAGCTTAACCATATTAGTCGGTTAATTTGTAATGATTGGTCAAGTATGCAAGCCCATGCAGAGTCGGTTTATGAGATAATATTGCAATAATTTGAAGATATTATGAAGAAGTATTATGATAGATGAATATAAAAGAACTTCATTAATATTATAGGAATAACTGATTCAGAGGGAAAAAAATATATAAATTATAATTACGACCTTGTTTTAACTAGGTAACCCACCAAGCCAGTTAGTTTCTTGTCGAGACTGCATGGCCAACCAGTAAGTACATTAATAGTACGTGGGAGCGCTTGCACCTTTAACTTTGACGTTAGTGTACTCTGTTATGCTTTAAACCGCTGCCAGCGCTTTCTTCATTCTTGAAGCATTTCTTAAACGTAAATTACTAACAGCAGGTGGTAATAAACAAAACAAACAATGTTTATACTTTGTTGTTGGGAAAAATGCCCCTTGCATGTGTAGATCTCTGTTTTGGCAGCACTGTGTGAAACTGTCATCTACACTGGGGAGTAATTTCGTGTAGGCTAGCTAACGGGCCTAACTGGTAAATTTACCCTGTAGGCTAGGCCTACTATAGGACTACAAATGATCAAATCCCTAAGCAGCTAAAAGAGAAAGAGAATCAAATGTATGTGTAAATAATAAATCTATATTTTTTTGCTTGCTTTTAACAGGCAGTAATGTCTTGGGAATTTTTATCTAAAACTTTTTGTGTGTGTCTATGGTCGCACCAGGTTGCCACTTATGCGCTGACTCGCGCCATTTGAAAGCTCTATGGTCCGTTATATTTAATGTTGTTTTACTTACAAAAACGAATGCAAATCAGGGAGCCAAATAAACATCTCTTTCACCATTGCAATTAGCTAAGTTTTTCTTTCACCATTGCAAAGTTTATGGCGTTTACGAAAAGGTGCCTGTCATAAAGCCATTTGTTGGCAAACGACCCATTACTTACGTAGATTCTGTTACAATCTTCAGTTGACTCTTCTTCCCTATTAAAGGGTAACTCTCAACCTCGCTGGCCTTCCTATTTAAAAATAATGCATTAGAATGAAATATTGTGGGTGCCTGGAGTTGTTCATAAATAGAGGGTGTGCAAAATGTCAAAAGTGCTACATGGATTTACATTATTCGTGCCAGAAGAACGAGGACCAACAGCATCATTGTCTTTCTGTTACCTGAAAAGCTCCTTTGAGATGAAAAACATGCACCTTCACCGTGCCTCTACATTAAAATGTGTTAGCAGTGTTGAACCATTTGGGCTAAAACAAAATGGCTAGGTGTATTAGGAAGGTTTTCCCTAATAATCTTCTTAGGGAGTTTTTCCTAGCCACTGTGCTTCAACACTGCAGTTGCTTGCTCCTTGGGGTTTCAGGCTGGGTATTTTATAAAAGCACTTTGTGACAACTGTTGATGTAAAAAGGGCTTTATAAATACATTTGATTGAAATTTGATTGATATTACTAAAATGCCCAGGAATCTGAAATAAGATTATTTATTTTTAATCTCAGATTATTTTAATAATGTGGTTAGACTTACCCCTACTCGTGTTACTCCACACGCCCTCCACCAATATTTCGTGGCATCGGGCGTCACTCTCCAGGCTCTAAGGCAGGTATCAGTGTCAATGACTTTTATGTCAAACATACACAGAATACCCTTTTTCATGGACTGGATTAAACTTAATGTAAGATAAAGATGTGTTTAAGCAAAATGGAACTGAATTCAGAAAAAAGGTAAATGTTAAATTTTGAAAAGTTTTGAAAACATTGTTGTCTGTGTGTAACACTTCCTGTCTTTTTTTCCATGTGCGTTTACATGGTCGTTCATTGCGCGCCGAAACTTAGGTCATTCGGGCCTCCATTCTGTCAGCAAGAATAAGCAAGACGTGGCAATAATAATAAAAATACCTCGATGATTTCCCTTCAAAATAAAAGTTCTGCAATGCAGTGAAAAGTAAATCCCCATTTTAGTACTATCATCACTAATGATAGCAATAATATTAATAAAGATGCTATTACCATTCTAATAATCAACTTTAGAAAACACATCTATAAATCAGGGCAAGCATACTCACAGTATGCACAAGACTACATGGCAGTTTCCTTCACGGGCATTTTGAACCAGACCCAGTCAATCATACCAACTGGCTTCAATCAGATCACCATAGTCCATGTTTCCAAGAGTGCAGACAATCTACGTGAATGACTATCTTCCAGTAGCACTCATTCTATATGTGTAGCCGCCAGTTAAATATTTGAAACCTTCGTCATGGCTCACATCAACATCATCAACTGTAGACACTCTGGACTCACTCCAGTCGACATTATGCGCAAACAGATCATTGGATTATGTAATCACGATGGCTCTCGACACTGCCCTCTCTCATCTAAACGACAAGAATATCTGTGACCGAACACACCCCTCTGGAACTGGGTCTGGGGCCATACCACCAAGAGGTGTGGAAAGCCAACAAGACACCTGGCACGGTGATGCTTGCTTACTGCCAAATCCAAACTTGTTGCTCCTCACGGAGCTCCCTGCCATCCACAACCTCTATGTTGGGCAGTGTCAAATGAAATCCCTGAAATTACCCGTAGAGTCCAGCCACCTAATTCAAACAGTGCAGTATATGTGCCTTATGTAGCTGACAGAACCCAGAACAGCTTCTTCCCCCGACCCATAGAACTGGTGAACAAGACGGCCAGATGACTATCAAACAGCCACCCGGTCTATTGGCGGTAATAGTCCTCTGCTGCACTATCCATTTACAGACCACACGCACAAACACCTGACTGTCCCACATACATACAAACATACTCTCACATACACATTGTCATGCTAATGTTGAATGCTGTTGCTCCTGTTTTTTATCAATGCTAATACCCCCTCTGTCTATCTGAATGAACCTAAATGACCCAGTACCCCAGATAATACTCCATTTATATTTCATAGCGTTTTACTATTAACTATTAACTCAAAAGTGTTCCTTTTTAGATATTGGTGGATTGTTTTTTTAAAGCCTAAATGGTAGACGTGAATGTTTACTCATATAATTTACTGGACTGTACACAGTTCTCTACGTTATGTTTCTGTAAAAAAGGTCCATTCAACTCAGGAGCACGTCTACTTTCCAAATCCACCAGGCATACGTCTGAAGGGACATCCCTGTTTGAGGAGCTGAATTTCTACTTCAGAAACCCTGAAAGAGTAGCTGGTCTGCATATATCCCCTCCATTTTTATACTTGACACACATAGTGGGCATACATAATTCCCTATATGATGTGTCTCTGTAAAAGGAGAGTCCATCAAATTCAGAATCACTTTAGCTTTCCAAATCCAACAAATTTGTGCCTGAAGAAGCATCTCTGCTTATTTAGCTGTCCTTAAGAAAGGGTGGCCAATCAGTTTAAATGCACTCCATTTTTGGACTGAACACATTGCCCTGTATCCTGTTTTGGTAAAAGGAGGGTTTGTTGATCTTATGAGCACTTTTGATTTTCTCCTCAATGATCATCACTGCTCCCTCAGCAGCCCTTCAATATTGGACCTCATGGACTGTTTTGATTGTGTCTATAGAACACTGGAAATTTGTACAGTCCAATAAATTATGTAAATACATAAATTCAAGACTTTGTTGAATATTTAGGCTTATGAACAAATACATCCCATGATATCTCAAACAACCCATAATATGAATATGTAATGTTTTCAGTAATTAGTTTGTATGATAAGTATTACCAAATATTTAGATAACTGTGCTCAGTTTACCATACTTTTGCCTAAATTTACTAACTATTCGGTATTGGACTCTTATTCTGAAGGATTCTGGTAGGCGGAAACACTTAGTTATTTTTGCTTGTTTCACTGTGGTATTATTTGGTCAACAATCTTTGGTCTTTGTTGATGGTTGAGTACTGACTATTTACTATAAAACCAGCTATAATAGCAAGGGATGCCTTGCATGTACTTGTGTTTTCGTTACATTCCGCGAAGCTCACTAAAGCACCTTTCTACTTCAGCTTCCTTAGCTCAGGTGTCATCAAATTGCAGTTTGCCTATGTAAGAGCATGTTGTGCTAACTAGCTACCTTGTTAAAAAAGAAAAAAACTCAAACCTAGTTAGCGAGGTAACGTTAACAAGCTTACTAGGTTCGTTGTCTTGTCTGAGTTTGCCCAGTGTTTGCATATGACAGATGCCAATACATTTGACTTGGAATTTTTATAGTTGGTGCGGTTTTAAAGAAAGCTTCCTCGTTAGCGTAAGGCTTGGATGACAAGGGCTCTTATTGTTTTCGCAAGCAGTAGGTTGTGTCTAACCAAACGTATATTTTCCTTGGCGAAATATTTGTGAAAATATTAATTGGCATGTATTTACAGAACTGACTAGAATCAGACATTTAAACACCTCGACAATGAAGCTTCAGTGCGATGTTGAAGTCGTGAATCGGATGCTTCCCACGTATGGAATGAAAAACCGAGGAAAGGGTGTAAGGGCAGTGTTGTCTATTGGGAGACATGTTGACAAGACTACACACCGTAACACAATTTATTTAATGATCTGTACAGCTAAGGATAGAGCGGGCTCAAAATATAAGGTGAGTATCTAGCTAAACCGTAGCATTTGTTTACCTTCGACAGGTGTCCGTTTTTCAATCGTGCGATTGTTGTTTTTGTATTTTTCAAGTACACTGAATTTCCATTCCTCTTGACCTTGTTGATACTTTCCAAATGTATGATGACTAGAAAATGTGAATTAGTTCAATTTGATTGAGAGCCATTAGCTCAGATAACTTTGAGGAAACTCTTGTTCATTTGTGCAATATTATATTATAAGGTAAGAGGCAAGGTGTGTGGAATCACGACTTTTTGTGATGAACTCATCACTGTTGTTTTTAGTGCACTAATGTGTGCCAACTTTCTCTGCAGCTTAAAGAAAACATTGAAACATTCTTCACTAGATTTGTTGATGAGGGAAAAGCCACTGTGAGACTGAAGGACCCTGCAGTTGACATCTGCCTGAGCAAGGTAATGGGTCAAATTATTTCTGTGAATGGGGGATCTGAGATCTCTAATTGCTTTCACATAATAACTTGATTCTATGGTCTCCCCCTGGAAAGGGATAGACCACAGAGAGAAATAACTAATTTGAAGACTAACCTGTCATGCCAATATCAAAAGAGCCTTCTGAGGATCTTTGATGAAAGATTGTTAAAACCAATGATTCTGGGAGGGAGAAACCAGATGTTTTAGGCATAGTTATAACGAAACAAATCAGGTCTGGTCTTCATTTTGACAAGTTGTCATAAAAGGGATGTTTTGGTATTTGAGTGGTAAATCAAGCTTTTTTTGCCATTGATATCTGTCATTTTAAATGAAGGGTTCAGGCATCACAAGAGGGTATCTTAGTGGTTAAGTGCATTGGGCCAGTGAATAAATAGCTTTGGAAGAGTGAAAAAGAGCATTGGGCCAGACCGTGCAAAACTGGTGGTTAATGAGACTATACCAAGGGTATGACACAACATCACTTTTCACTTCTCTAATTGTGTTGGTAACCGGTTTATAAGAGCAATAAGTTATGGCATTGTGCTTAAGAACAACGCTGATCCATGGTGTATTAGCCACACCCCCTCGTGCCTTCTTGCTTGCACATATAAGGATTCTACAAGGACTCCACAATACGTTTGAGCTAATCACAGAAGTGGTGGAGGGTCTCAAGCATTTTCGGTCATGTAAAATTCCTTGAATATTCGTTGCGTAATATACCTACCTTGGCAATGATATTCATGCGTCAGACAGCTTTGCCTGAATGTGGGTGCATGCTCGACAAATGAGACACTAAAGCAGACTCATGTTTTCCAGTGGGTGTCAATGGCTCTAGGCTGTCTGAGGGCAGCGGTGACCTTTCACCTAGATGTTGAAACACATTTTAACACACACACACAGGCTGTGGTACGTATTGCTGTGGGGCTAGCCAAAGGGAACCAGGCTAGCGTTGCGAGCGGGATTAGGCACTCCTTTGTGTGATTTATTATGTTAAGAACATCTTGTGTGTGCTGTTATCTTTTTGTAATTAAACGGTTTGTCTTGTGCTAGCACAAGTGAGACCAAAGAGATGCATGTCAGGGGATAAAACGTGGGTCTAATACGCATTTATGAAACTCATGGGCTTCACATAACACATTTTAAATGTCCTTTTCATAGGCCACACACACTTTTTCCATGCTGAGGAAAGGGAAGCAAAAGTGTCAACATGTTTGATATGGAGTGCATTAAACAGGTAGAAATAATACAATCCCTGTCATGTAACTCAGTCAGTCAGATGTATTTTAAAAGCAGTTGTCACAAAGCAATTATCCAGACACCCAGGCTAAAACCTTAAAAGACAAGCTACAAAACAGTATAAAAGCACACCCTGAAGGAAGCACAGAAAATTGTTTAAGTACTGTAGCTTTTCAGCTTTTTATTCTTCTGGGAATTAATCGCTTAAATCTGTGTCATTCAAACATGTTAAGAGTTGTTTCTTTGTAACCACGTTCAAATGTCTTGTTTCAGGCTGATGCTAACAGCTTAAAGAACTTCCTTTCGGCTGCTCGTTTGGCCCACAGAGGAAATGACACAGACAGCCTACCCCTCTCCACCCTGACGCCAGTCCGAGCCAGGGACGTGGAGAAGCCGAAGAAAAAGCTGACTATTGTGTCTAAAAAGGAGTATCCGTTGACCTCTAATTTCCCCTACTCATTAGAGCAGCTCCAGGTTTCTTACTGCAAGCTCTCACGGGTGGACATGCGAATGCTCTCCCTTAAAGCTCTACACAGGTTAGACCTCAGCAACAACCACATCAAAAAACTCCCTGCCACAATAGGTGACCTAGGCTGTCTGGCTGAGCTCATTCTCCACAACAACCACTTAGAGAGCTTTAGCCAAGCTCTCTGCCTTTCCAGCCTCCAGCGAACGCTCCAACACCTCGACCTGAGTCAGAACCGCCTGCAGGCTCTGCCGCCAGAGTTCTGCCGGCTGAGGGAGCTGATCAACCTCAAGCTGGACGACAACAAGCTGGTGCGGCTGCCCTTTCGCGTCGGCCACCTTTCCAAGCTGCGTTTTTTGTCGGCCGCCCACAATCAGCTGGCTCTGTTACCGGGGGACTTCCGAAAATTAACCCTGGAGAATCTGGACCTGTTTGGTAACCCGTTCGCCCCCCCCAACCCTCTGGACCATGTCATGCAGCTCACGTTTCCCCTCACTCTGCAGGAGATGGCGTCCAGGGCTGTGGCTGACCTCAGGTTAGTTAGGTTATTTCTTTCAGCGTTTGACTCATTAAATGCTTTTAACGTGTTTTAACACGTCTAACGCTTGTTCACAGTGTTTGGAAGGCAGATTCAGTGATGTAGACACACAAAATAGCAAAGTGGGTCAACTGGTTTACGCAACATCTGAGAGTGTTGATGCGCGATAATCAGCACTTCTCAGGCGTTTTGGTCCCGTGGCCCGCAGGCTGTAACAATCACATTTCAAACCAATTTTACAAAGCCTGTTTTACCTCAGCAGTCGTCACAAAGTGCTCTTACCGATACCCAGCCTGAAACCTCAGAGAGCAAGCGACAAACTAGAGTTGTCGAAGCGCGAGGCGAACACGTGACTGTGTGTCCGCCTGACTCACTGTGGTATCCGCGGTTTCCGCGCTGCTGCCCGCCGGCAACGCCGTGTTTCTGAGCTGAGCAGAGTCTAACCTGCCTGTGTGGTTTTGTGTTCAACCAAATGCAGGATCCCTTATGGGCCTCATCTCCTCCCCGCCCACCTGTGCCGGGACCTGGACGTTGCCGAGACCTGCGACTGCGGCCGCGCCTGCGTTAACTACTACATCAGGACGGCGGTCAGCATGAACCTGCATCTGGTCTCCCACACAGTGGTGCTGGTAGACGACATGGGGGGCACAGACGCGCCAGTCCAGCGCCACTTCTGCTCCCTGTCCTGTTACTCGGAGTTCCTTGACCAGTGTCTTCAGCGAGGCCTGAGATGAGGGTCCCTTAACTGGTTCTCGAGAAAGGACAGTTTGGACCTTGGACCCCACCCCCGCCGAGACACCTCAGAACTGCCTGTGTCGTGACCGCTGATTGGGGTGTAATGCTGATGTCCAGATGTCTGATTTACATGCGTTTCCCATATCACTGTGACACTTTGAGAGATGTGAATTGACAGTAGTTGACTGCACTCATGTGGGGCGGTCCATTGAAACCAGGTGCTTTGGTACATGTTTTAAAGGAAAGAAATTAAAGTAACTATCCTCATCTAACATGGTCTCAATTGCTATCTGTTTGCAGGTTTGTAATTATATTTAGCACATGGTTAAACTGGAATATACTTGAATACAAATAACAGTAATACAATTACTTGAAAGCATTCGTATTTATTGTGCTGTGTGACTAAATGAGGTTTGATATTACAAGCAAACCTGAACCATGTGGCGTTAACCGAATACAGTATTTTACAGTTGACCAAATTATGCTCAAATGTTGAAGTTACCGTCAACCATTAACACGTAACAGTAAACTGGAAAGAAATGGGATTGTAAGTAACAGTTGTGATCACAGTTAAAAATGCAAACACTAAAATCTTCTAGTTTTATCCAGTTCTCCCCATCCAGTAAAAATAAAGTTTCTCAAAGAAACCTCAAACATGTTGAATCTGCAAAAAGCTACATGACTGAGCTACGGACTCTCCGTGCGTTGTCTTGGCGACGGCGCATGCTTCCTGACTCAAGTCTCAATCCAGCTCATACAGTAAAGGGTTTTGAAATGTGAAACCAGCAGACGTAGTGTGATCACTGATGACTACCTCTTGTCCGTCCCTGTCGGTTTCTCTCAGCACAGACTGCTGCGGTGTCCTATCCCTGTCCGGAGAGATCTGCCCGCACGGTAGGTCGTCCTCGTCATCATCCTGCCGTAGCGCCTGGGCCGCCTGAACATGCTCGCTCATGTGTACAGTCTCCTTAGTCTCTTTATCTGTAACTGTGAGCTGGTCACTGCTGTCAAGACTGGATATGGCATCTAATCTCTCCCTCAGACATGATTCCACCTAAAACAAAAAATATATATTTTAACAGCAACAACAAGAAATTGAAAGGCTAACTGTTAAAAAAAAAAAAAACCTGGTCAGCTTTTGCTGGAAACTGGTTATTTTGGTACTGAATGAATGTTAACCCAAAGACTGACTCACCTCGTGTAAACTTGTTTCTTTGTCTGGCTGTCCCTCAGTTTGGTCAGAGCACCTGGCATCACTGGACCCTGAGATGCCAGCTTGGTGTGGGTCAACCCTTCTCAGTTTGTGTTGGCTGTCCTCTTCAAAGTCAGCAGAATGTTCAGATAACTCTTTCTCTTCCAGGAGAGTGATGACTTTATTTTCAGAGTGCAGAGATGATGTGTTTTCACTGTGATACTCTTCTAGGATGTCCTCTTCACTGCAACTGGTGTGGTTCACAATATCTTCTCGGACATGTGTTGTGTCTTCCAACTGTTCTGAGCTGTCACCCCTATTCTCACAGATCTCCTCTTCCCTATGAACGAAAAGCTGCAGGCCAGACACTCCTGCAAGCGTGGGCTCCTTCAAAGGTAGAACGGGCAAAGTGACAATGAGCTGTTTCGTTTGTTTGTTGAACTTCGCCTCTCCATTGTTCTCATCTACTGGGTATGCCATCGGCAGATCTAGCCTGTAAGCTGGTTTCGTTGACACTAACAGAACACGTTTTTCTGTCACATCCAGATCAGCGTCCCTAGCAGACCTGAGCAAAGGCAAATCTATTGTGATGACAACCTCTCTGGGGCGTGGACTCTGAGCTGAGTCTCTGGAACACCTGAAGTCCTGCAAATCAATGAACGATCGGTATTTTAGAGCATAATGCGGTTTTGTCGGTTCCTTGGCCAAGCTGGTGTTCAGTTGTCTCGAGCTGATATTTGTGTCGGACTTAATCTTCCCCGGCTTGGGTTTAGAGCACTCCTGTTCTGGTACTGTGTCTGGTCGTGTCCCGTCGGGGTACGGGAATGAGAGATGGTCAAGAGGTGATTGTTTTTCTTTGGCATGTTGACCAGGTATGGGCTTGCGCATGACAGCGGCGTGCGGGGCACCTTTGTATTTCATTTTCAACACTCTTACATTGTTCCTATCCAGCTTCACTTTGCCTCCATTCTCCACTGCCTCAACGGCAGCACTGTCAACCATTTCCATGAACCTGCTGTGTTTTCCAGCCATGTGAAGAGTGTCTGGGTGAAAAACGACATCGTAAATTGTGTACTTATTCCCCTTGGCATCACGGTCTGGCCTCCCAGGTGTCAAACTGTGAGGCAGTGACCAATTCTGTCCAACTCTGCCATCCTCGTTTACACTCATAAATTCAGGTTTACCAATCATATCATTGCTGCAGACATTGATGAAACACTTTTGCTTACCGTCCACACTCGTCTTCAAGACCCGGTAAGGTTTGGGGTGGATAAACTGAATGTCCATGCCTCTCTCTTGCTCTAAAAGCTTGATATCTTCCTCATATTTCTTCTTGCTCTCAGGCTTTGATATTTCTTCTGCGTATTCGTGCAGCATTTCTCTAAATTCCTCGTTCTGAATAGCTTTGGTAAAGCGGCCTATTTCATCTGGCGTCATATTTAGGTCTTTGAGCTTGGAACCGAACTCCATTTATCCGCTTGGCAAATTAAAGCTAGCAGCCAACTCCTCGCCGATAGCTGACTTGCTGTCACAACACAACAACACAAAGGTAAACAGTGAATTAATTTTAGGATGTTACACAATATTACCAATGTTGTCCATTAGAACCTTCACGAACGGGCCAGAAGTTTCTCTACTTTTGAGTTTCTACACTAGTTTACCAGTTGCATTGTTCACAAGCTGCGAAGTGCCTCGTGTATGTTGACAAAACCATGGCAACAAGGCAGTAGCGATGGCTCGTGCATGACGTTTACACAAGGAGTTATGTAGGCCTAAGAAAGGTACATTCAAAGACATAAAACAACCTAAAGTGAATTAAATTTATAATTATACATTTATTATATAATGTCGTAACCATGTAGTGAAAAAAAAGAATGGTAAAATCACACAATCTTATGTATTAAAAAACTGTTACTTTTATTTAAGGCAGAAGACAGGCATCCATACTCATAATTAAATAAACAGTAAAACATTAACAAATGCATAGAGCCACAATAAGTCGATAAAATATTTTACAAAACATACATTTTATATATTTCCAGTCAGAGTACTAGTTTTTAACATTCCAATTCTTGCAATAACTGTCATTGCCAAAGACTGGCACGTTAAGTAGCCTAGAGGGAATGGAATTAATCTCAAAAGACTCTGAAGGGAGTATGAAATCCGCATTATAATTTTACTGTAGTCCAGCAATGACATTTTTCTCTCATTCGTATTTATATATGAACATTTTATTTTTTGCTTGATGTCTGGAAATAGGTAATTCTCTTCTGTACAGCAGGTAGTAGTTTTGCAGGCATATATGGAAGCTGTTTTTGAAGCATCTTGCAGTTCTTTACATTCTTGGCTATGTAATCCTCACATATCCTGCAAAACATTTTTTTAAGAGATTGAAAATAGCGATGCAGGAAATTTCATGCATTTTGGTAGATGTAGCAATCTACTAAACACTCTGTTAAGGCACAAATACTCAAGCCTATTAACTGGCTAGACTGTATAGGGACCATTGGATTTCTTCAATAAAAAGTAATATACAGGTGCTGGTCATATAATTAGAATATCATCAAAAAGTTGATTTATTTCAGTAATTCCATTCAAAAAGTGAAACTTGTATAATGTATACATTCATTCCACACAGACTGATATATTTCAAGTGTTTATTCCTTTTAATTTTGATGATTATAACTGACAACTAATGAAAACCCCAAATTCATTATCTCAGAAAATTA
>JACXGI010007422.1:0-37632 GCA_016801175.1 Esox masquinongy
TAGCAGTCTTTAGACCCAGTGGGAGGGAGGGGCTAGTGATTACACTTTGACTTTCTCTCTCAGCAGTCTTTAATCAGCATGTAAACAACTGCAAGGTCACTTTGTTAAATGGAGAGGAAGATAAGAACAGAGAAGACAAGGGGTGAGACGAGGAGAGAAAGGGGCGAAGAGAAAAGAGGATGTGTGCGAGGGGGAGAGAACGGGGAGGAAAGGAAGGGCAATGGGTGGAGAGGAGGGTGGGGAAGAGAGGAGGGGTGAGGAGAGCTGGGGTAAGAGGAGGATTGAAGGGGAAGGAGGCGAGGGGTGAGGAGAGGAGCGCGTCGCTGGGAAACGTACTTAATCCTTTGGACACGCTGATGGAGGAGTTTGTCCTGGTGATGCTCCGTATTAATTATGCAAGCCCACAACTCCACTTCAGTGTGTCTCAACGCTCCCTCATGACTCATCACTTTAACACCTCACACTAACTTCAGAGCCTCACCGACGGCCTCCCTGTGTAACCCATGTACACAGGACAACACACACCTCGTTTGGCATTTTATTGTCCAGGCAAATAAAAAATATATGTAATCGGCTATCTGGAACTTTGTGTGGGTGGAGTGGGTGGGTGTGTGTGTGTGTGTGTGTGTGTGTGTGCGTGCATGGGCTGTGTTTGTGTTTGTGTGTGTGTGTGTTTGAGTCTGTGCACGTGCGTGTGAGTAGAGATTACTTCAGAATCAGCTGAGAGTTTCCCCCCGTCTGTGTTTGATTAACTGCACTGTTTGATGAGTCTGGCTGCTCTCTTCTGTTCTGCACTCTGTTCCTGCTTGTGCTGAACTCAGCAACGCCATGTTTTCTTTTTTCTTTGAACAAATACGCACAGATTGCCTTGATGTCTTTGGTGATTGCTAAAGTGTGCTGGGAATTAGAATCGGTAGAGTACTGGCCTGTCCTGCTGGCACGACACAGACAGCCCAGGGAGGCTCGGTGATAAGCCACAGAGGTGGAAGAGGAGGAAGAGGACGATCGGGTGACTACTGTTGGTCTATCCGTCTTGGACACGACACCTGGGCATCCAGGCCTCATTTTGCAGCCTTCTCATCCCTATCCCACCCAGTGAAGCTGCATTGTGTTAACAACGCTGTCCTCACATTCACCGGTTCTGCTTCATTACAGCCTTGGGAGCAGGTAAATTAGAGCACAATGTCGTGCACCGGTGCAGTTGAGCTACGGCTCCACCTGTCAGGGGGTGGGGGTGGGGAGAGAGGGGGCTGTGAGGAGTGGCAGGGCGAGGTGCGAGGGAGCAGAGAGGGGCTCGGCACAGAAGCTTTTCAATGTAGACCGCAAAAATAAAAGCGGGAAAAAAAAACCCAACACCCAACACAACCGATAATCTCTTATCTCCACAACTGTGGCAGAGCCTGTTCTTGAAAAGTAATTACGGCTTGGTTTTTTAAGTACCTTGAGTGAGCCTGATACAGTCAGCGATCACATACAGTGTGATTCCATTTTAACTACCTGACTTTGAAGTCTTTGGGACTCTGTATTTAGAGGACGAATGATTGTGTTTCTCGGGCCTGTTCTCTTTACGCCACAGCACTGCCTGCATGGACGTCTGTAAAAATCTGTGCCCGTCATGTGTTCGGCGCCCATGGCCTGCCATCTTTACCCACTCGTTAAGGAGTGATGTTTTCTCTCCTTCCAAAGCCACTTGTAAAGGGAGGCTCACCTCTCTGAAGGCTGGCAAGATAATCATCTGCACTCTGAAATTTAGAAAATCCCAACAGATGGAACTGAATTAATTCACGAGGCTCAGTATTCAGGAACCCCGGCATCATAATGGAAGACAATACGGAAATCCATCCCTTCTTTATGATTTCATTCACTCTTTAATCGTGAGGACGGCTGTGGTCGGCGCAGCAGCATAGAAAATGGTTTCATCCCAGGGGAATAAGAGAAAACACCGTTCTCTTTATAATTTCTCCGGTAAATAGGCCAGGGAAGAGAGAGAGAAAGTGATATGTAATTGATGGCGGAGCTGGGAGGACGACTACATGGGGCAGCCAGTGAATACTTCTCTCAGTCCTCCCGTGTCTGGATCCAAGCCTTTTCTCTTTCTTCATAACAGGAAAGGCTCGTGGGCACTGGAGGTTGACAAATCTTGCACAGAGGACAAATTGACCAGCAACAGCGCACAATTTGTCCTTTAGAAGAACGCCGGGCCGGGCCCTGTATGGCCCCAGTAATTAGTTTAAGCCGCCGTGAGGCTGTGGCGTGGCGTTCCAGGAGTGGACCGCGCTCAAGGAAGCTTAGTGTGTCCTCTGATAAGATACGGTGATGCTGTGTCACAGACAGGCAGACCTGCACTGAATCCTGATGAGGCCCTGCCACTAAATATATCAATTAACACGCCGCTAAAGAGAGATAAAGAGGAATGAGAACAGGGATTATAGGTGTGTGCGTGGTGAGGGGGTCAATAATGTGTGTGTGTTTGTGTGCGAGAGGGAGAGTGAGAGAGAGGTGGGAAGGGATGTATGTGTGTGTGTGTGTGGGCGGGCAAAAGCAGGATGTTGGGAAAAAAAGTGTGATGGAGGTTTCTGCAGGCATGTTCTTACTGGCACATACAAAGACAAAGACGTATACACTGTTGTTGTGCCAGCAAACACATCCGGAAGCAGAAGAAGAGTGTCTCATCCGTGGACGCACTGGAGGCAGCGTGTTAAGTGACATCCCGGCCCCACTGACCCTTAACACTGTGGTGTCCAGTTCTTTCTGCCTTTAACAGCAAGAACCCCCAAAAAATCAAAATGACATTTTTTTTTAGCAAAAACATAATATTCTGCTACTCAATTTAATAGACGTAAACCCGTCAAGCTAAACCTCCTTTGAGGAGAAACCGTTCTCAAACCGGTGCACGGGGAGATGGGAGCGTGAGCCAGTGCCTGGCCACCTGGCTGTTGATAACGGGGGGCTGGTAGAGCTCTCAGTTGGATCTCTTCACAAACACCTGGACGCACGATGACATGACAAGCATGGGACTGTGGCAGCGCCTCAACAAACACATCAGCAAGATGGAAAGGGAGGAAGAACAAGCACTGGAGAGAGAGAGAAAGAGAGAGAGAGAGAGAGAGATAGAGAGACAGGGGAGTGAGACGGGGGAGAGAAAGAGTAAAGAGACAGGACAGAGAGAGAGACAGGGCAGGAAAAGAGATGGGGAGAGAGCAACAGGGAAGTGAGAGAGAGACGGGGAAACTGAGAGAGAGAGTGAGACAAAAGAGAAAGAAAGGAGACAGAGAGAGTGACAGGGGAGAGAGGAAAGTTCAAATATGCCGGCTACTGTAATTGTCTTTTGGGCGAAAGTAGCGCCAATTAACAGGCATGTTACATCCTCCACCAGCATTCAGTTGGACTGAACAGAAAGAAGAGGCTTTGTTTCAAGATGTTTTACGGGTACCATAGCAACGGGATGGGAGGCCACTTGGCAAACAGCGGAGAGATGTTTGGGAGCGTGTGTGTAAGGATCTGTGGAGAAATCATTCACAGAGATGACCTAGTGTGTCCACAGAGCACACTGCATGCCCTAGATTGGGGATTATGCTGAATGGGCATGTAAACACAACGACCTATAAGCCTTCCAGGAGAGGTTGTTTAGCCTCTGATTACATTACTGTAGTGTACTTTACGTTAGAACACCACGTTACAAAGCGTTACATCAACAGGACTTAAAGACGCCACGGAGATACTTTACATGTAGTCAATGAGATATGTAAACAAAGACATTTTTTTTGCAAACACAAAAACACGCCAACAAAGCAGAATGTCTTCTTGAAGAGCAGCTTGCCTAAGAAGACACTGACTCTGTGACTGGAGCATATGGTCTCCATCAGTGTGTTTTTAGAAGGCTGTACTGGAGACATGACTGGCTACAGACTTCAATAAAGCAATTGATGAGATTTGATCTGGTTTTACCTATACAGAGTTCACATGGGTTAAGTGGAATGATAGGAGAAATCTGCTGGACACTGACTCTAGGTCTGCAACCTAATAATAACAAATAATAAACTATTATTATACAGAAATTCTAAATAATGGCATTTCCTGAAGTAAAATGGTGCACAATTTGACTCAGGAACAGGAGTGAGAAACATGATTTTTTCATTTCAACACCTTGAGAGAATGCGATGCATGCCTAGGGACCATCTGTAAAGGTGCTATCTTTATCGGCACCATAAAAGCTGATAGTATATCAAACACATGAAATATGTATCCAAGCCAAACTGAAATCTTATCAGCAAGATGCCAGGTCATTTTCAAAGTTTCATTTACAGTCATACTGATGAAATTTTGAAAATCTTTTCTGTTTCTTTTGAGTTATTGCATTTTCTCTCCAGTCCCTAAACGGATATTCGCAGGAAGCAGAGATGGAGAAAGCTTTACAAAAGTCATTTAGATGTAGAATCGAAACTAGAAGTATTTGTTGTTTTGATTATTTTATTGAGAAATTATTTATTTTGTCTTCTACATTAATGGATAAGTGAAAATATCTTGGCAGTATAATTATTGGAAGTACTTGTATCAACATTTCTGGCTACTTTTTCTCCCCAATTTCCTAATATCCTATTTTTGATTAAGGCCCTGCTTCAAGTGGACTAAGGACAGCCAATGTTGAGATATGTGTATTCTGAACCATGCACAATCAGGCTCTCTTTAAACCAGAATGTCATGACTGGAATCTCTGCATGCCAGAGGGAACGCACTTTGTGACCTTTCACCTAACCGAGTTCACAGGCATCCAACTCACTACAACTCGGTTCTGGCCCATTGCACTGCCCTCTGTGGGATTCTGACTAATATGACAGATGGATTCAAACCCTGCTCTTGCAATGAGTCAGTGACATTACCACTCCAGATTTCGGCTGCCGTTGTGTTTTGTAACGCAATACTAAATCATTAGCTCTATAAAGGGTCGGATTAGTCCGTTTTCGGATGTGTTTTAGGATTACAAAGATTTTCTGGGAATTCTATTTGATTATGTGCTTAATTCTGTGCATCTCTGAAACGTAAACCTACTCCAAAAGTTGTTAAACTGTGGTCTACATTGAAGAGATAGTACAGCTTTGGACTAGTTTGGACATGACAATATTGCTTAATCAATTAAAGAATAGGAAATTTAGATTCTGCACATGACAGAAGTTACGCTGGTGAAACCGAGGCAGATTAAACATACATCCTAATCCCCTCCCTACTCCTCTCTCCCCATGTCTCCCCCTCTTCCCCCATTCTCTCTCTCCTCCACTATCCCCCAATCTCTCTCTCTTTCACTCTCTCTCTTCCCCACTTCTCTCTTCTCCCTCACTCTCTCTCTTCTACTCTCTCTCTCCCCACTCTTTTTCCCTGTCTCCCCCCACTCTGTCTCTTTCCCCTTGCGTCTCCCCCACTCTATCCACTCTCTGTTTCTCTGCCTCTCCCTCTCTCTCCTGTTTCCATGTCCCTCTGTTTCCGGCAGTCTCTTTCTCTACCCCTACCAGCCCAGTTCCGGAGAGTCTTCTCCTCAAACAGACTGACAACAGAAATGGAAACATGGCCCTTTGAAAAACGGCAGAGTTGGGAATTGAAAAGATCTTATTGTCCCTCCCTCTCTGTCCTGAAAAGGCTATACTGTTGAAGACACGCCAGGAGGCATTCAAAGTGAGCTGGGTGAGCCACTCTGCTCTGGCCATGGATGTTTTTGTCTCTGTGAGACAACAGCAAAGGACTGGCCGGCATGATAGCCTTCATTCATCGAGTTCATGTGCAATCCAGGCCTTGTTATGGTTGACTGGTTTCATTTTCTAAAGGGCCTGCAACCTGCCTGGTGATACATTTTAAGGCTTGCACATTAAGGCTCTCTGACAGTTTGAGTTCAGACCTGGAATAACCAGCCCTGTCTGCACAATAAGAACAGGAACAACCAGCCCAGTCTGCCCAGTCAGACCAGCAATAACCAGCTCAGTCTCCACTGTCAGACCTGGAACAACCAGCCCAGTCAACCAACCCAAACTCCACAGTCAGACCTGGAACAACGAGCCCAGTCTCCACAGTCAGACCTGGAACAACCAGCCCAGTCTCCACAGTCAGACCTGGAACAACCAGCCCAGTCTCCACAGTCAGACCTGGAACAACCAGCCCAGTCTCCACAGTCAGACCTGGAACAACCAGCCCAGTCTCCACAGTCAGACCTGGAACAACCAGCCTAGTCTCCACAGTCAGACCTGTAACAACCAGCTCCAGCCACAAGAAAACAGCTACAAAAAGCAGGAACATAATAGGGCTGTCATGGACGACCTGGGAGTGTGATGGCGTGATGAAAACAGCCTCCTGTGGGTTGATCTGCCATCCTACGGTTTATTAACACTCTGGATGAAGGCAGGGGGAGGATGGGTCCCAATGCTGTTCTGCTGCTGATTGAAAGACTGACATCATGTTGGCAGATACTTCACTTTACCCAAATGTTTACCCACACCCTATAAATATAATATTACCCACACCCAATAGATATAACATAACCCACACCCTACGGATATAACGTTACCCACACCCTATAGATATAACATGAACCACACCCTACAGATATAACGATACCCACACCCTATAGACTAAACATTAGCCACACCCTACAGATAATATTACCCACACCCTACAGATACAACATTACCCACATCCTATAGATATAACATTACCCACACCCTACAGATATAACATTACCCACATCCTATAGATATAACATTACCCACACCCTATAGATATAACATTACCCACACCCTACAGATATAACATTACCCACATCCTATAGATATAACATTACCCACACCCTACAGATACAAAATTACCCACACGCTACAGATCCAACATTACCCACACCCTACAGTATAGACCTAACATTATACCTTTTCCAGACAGAGCAACTAAAAAGAATGGCTTCCGATATGCAGTCCAGACATGACAACCACCTCTGCAGTGAGACATTAAGGAGACGAGGCGGTCTCAGGTGGACTGGTATGTTAGTAGTGTGTGGAACCCTGCACATATTACCCAGGAGATCCAGACTGCAAATAGCTGATTAGATATCAGAGAAGTCCTCTGCCCAACCACCTCTCCCTGCACTCCTCCCCAGGGAGGGACCAGGAAAAATAACCATAAAGGTTCTGGTTAGGCCTCTAACCAGGAAGGGGAGGGGTCTGTAGACAGGGCACGGACTTGCCTCCAGGGAAATCAGGCTGGATTCAACCAAACCTCTGATACCCCTGACAGTATGTCAAAAACGTAATATGACCATCTAAATAGGCATAGACGTCATAAACTAAACTGGACTGTGGGAATATGTGTAGATATATCAAAAACTAAACAGAACAGTGGGAATATGTGTAGATACTGTATATCTAAAACTAAACCGGACTGTGGGAATAAGTGTAGATATATCTAAAACTATACCAGACTGTGGGAATATGTGTTGATATATCTAAAACTAAACCGGACTGTGGGAATATGTGTAGATATACCTAAAAGTAAACCGGACTGTGGGAATATGTGTAGATATATCTAAAACTATACTGGACGGTGGGAATATGTGTTGATCTATCTAAAACTAAACCAGACTGTGGGAATATGTGTAGATATATCTAAAACTAAACCGGACTGTGGGAATAAGTGTAGATATATCTAAAACTATAGCGAACTGTGGGAATATGAATTGATATATCTAAAACTAAACTGGACTGTGGGAATAAGTGTAGATATATCTAAAACTAAACAGGACTGTGGGAATATGGGTAGATACTGTATATCTGAAATTAAACCGGACTGTCGGAATATGTGTAGATATATTTAAAACTAAACAGGACTGTGGGAATATGGGAAGACATATCTAAAACTAAACAGGACTGTGGGAATATGGGTAGATATATTTAAAACTATACAGGACTGTGGGAATATGGGTAGATATATCTAAAACTATACCGGACTGTGGGAATATGGGTAGATAGTGTATATATTAACGTAAACAGGACTGTGGGAATATGGGTAGATACTGTATATCTAAAACGAAACCGACTGTGGGAATATGGGTAGATACTGTATATCTAAAACGAAACCGACTGTGGGAATATGGGTAGATACTGTATATCTTAAACTAAACAGGACTGTGGGAATATGGGTAGATATATCTAAACCTAAACAGAACTGTGAGAAAATGGGTAGATACTGTATATCTAAAACTAAACCGGACTGAGGGAATATGGGTAGATATATCTAAAACTATACCAGACTGTGGGAATATGTGTTGATATATCCAAAACTAAACCGGACAGCGGGAATACGTGTAGATATGTCTTAAACTAAACAGAACTGTGGGAATATGGGTAGATACTGTATATCTAAAACTAAACTAGACTGTGGGAATATGTGTTGATATATCTAAAACTAAACAGGACTCTGGGAATATGTGTAGATACTGTATATCTAAAACTAAACTAGACTGTGGGAATATGGGTTGATATATTTAAAACTAAACAGGACTGTGGGAATATGGGAAGACATATCTAAAACTAAACAGGACTGTGGGAATGTGTTGATATATTTAAAACTAAACAGGACTGTTGGAATATGGGTAGATATTGTATATCTAAAACTAAACAGGACTGTGGGAATACGTGTTGATATAGTTAAAACTAAACAGGACTGTGGGAATATGGGAAGATATATCTAAAACTAAACAGGACTGTGGGAATACGTGTTGATATAGTTAAAACTAAACAGGACTGTGGGAATATGGGAAGATATATCTAAAACTAAACAGGACTGTGGGAATATGGGTAGATATATCTAAAACTATACCGGACTGTGGGAATATGTGTTGATATATCTAAAACTAAACAGGACTGTGGGAATATGGGTAGATACTGTATATCTAAAACTAAACAGGACTGTGGGAATATGGGTAGATATATCTAAAACTAAACAGGACTGTGGGATTATGGGTAGATATATCTAAAACTAAACAGGACTGTGTGAATATGTGTAGATACTGTATATCTAAAACTAAACCGGACTGTAGGAATATGTATAGATATATCTAAAACTAAACTGGACCATGTAAATATGTCTAGTCATGTCTAAAACAAATCTAAAAATGTCTAGACATGGCCTCAGCATCATTTCCAGCGACACGTGGTTACTGGATGGGCTTTTGGTTTAACTGTATGTTTTTCATGGTACTGTAGGAGAACATTCTTTTAATTAAAAATGTATCATCCAACCGAAACAGAATAAAAAAAATTAAAATAATCTCTAAAATTAAAACTCCAGATGGCCATATTTGTGGTAAAAATGATTGTGGGTATTTATTGTTTGATTATATGTGATAATGAGTGCAGATTTCCTGAGGCAATTAGGCATGTGTGTGTGTGTGTGTGTGTGTGTGTGTGTGTGCATGGATCTTTTCTTTCTGGTCCTCACAAGGATGGGAATAAGGTTGTGTGTGTGTGCGTGTGTGTGTGTGTGTGTGTGTGTGTGTGTGTGTGTGTTTCTGTGCGTGTGTGTGTGTAAATATTTTTGAAAGAGGACAAGAGGACAGACAAAGCACAGGATGTACTATCCAGCACCTTGTATAAATATATACATATAAATACAGTAAATACTGTCAACATAGCCACAAGACGTTGGGCAAGGACAGGCATATAGCAGACTAAGGTCTTTAGTTCAATACATTGTCTCTGAGTATCATATTGTTGGTTCAGTATATTGGTGAACATTCTGCATTTTTGGTTCGTTATACTGTATGTTTGTGACTATGTGATACAGTATGGTTGGTTCAGTATATATTAGTGAATATGTGATATGATTGGTTCAGTAAATGTTAGTGACTATGTGATATGATTGGTTCAGAATATATATTAGTGACTATGTGATATGGTTGGTTCAGTATTTATTAGTGACCATGTGATATGGTTGGTTCAGTATATGTTAGTGACTATGTGATATGGTTGGTTCAGTATATATTAGTGAATATGTGATATGATTGGTTCAGTATATGTTAGTGACTATGTGATATGATTGGTTCAGTATATATTAGTGACAATGTGATATGATTGGTTCAGTACGTTAGCGAATATGTGTTCAGTATATGTTAGTGACTATGTGATATGGTTGGTTCAGTATATATTAGTGAATATGTGATATGACTGGTTCAGTAAATGTTAGTGACTATGTGATATGATAATATGGTTGGTTCACTATGTTTGCGAATTTGTGATATGGTTGGTTCAGTATGTTAGCGACTGTGTGATGTGATACAGTTGGTTCAGTATATGTTAGCGACTATGTGATGTGATACGGTTCATTCACTATGTTAGTGACTATGTGATATGGTTGGTTCAGAATATGTTAGTGACTATGTGATATGGTTGGATTCAGTATATGTTAGTGACTATGTGATATGGTTGGATTCAGTATATGTTAGTGACTATGTGATATGGTTGGTTCAGTACTTGTTAGTGACTATGTAATATGGTTGGTTCAGTATATGTTAGTGACTATGTGAAATGGTTGGTTCAGTATATGTTAAAGACTATGTCATGTGATACGGTTTGTTCACTATGTTAGTGACTGTGTGATATGGTTGGTTCAGTATATGTTAGTGACTATGTGATATGGTTGGATTCAGTATATGTTAGTGACTATGTGATATGGTTGGATTCAGTATATATTAGTGACTATGTGATATGGTTGGATTCAGTATATGTTAGTGACTATGTGATATGGTTGGATTCAGTATATGTTAGTGACTATGTGATATGGTTGGATTCAGTATGTTAGTGACTATGTGATATGGTTGGATTCAGTATATGTTAGTGACTATGTGATATGGTTGGATTCAGTATATGTTAGTGACTATGTGAAATGATTGGATTCAGTACATGTTAGTGACTATGTAATATGGTTGGTTCAGTATGTTAGTGACTATGTGATATGGTTGGATTCAGTATATGTTAGTGACTATGTAATATGGTTGGTTCAGTATGTTAGTGACTATGTGATATGGTTGGATTCAGTATATGTTAGTGACTATGTAATATGGTTGGTTCAGTATGTTAGTGAATATGTTGGACGGTGGTACGTCGGTGAAAAAATTATTAACATTAATGCAGCCATGTCAGCCCTGGGACTTGCGGGCCTTAGCCTCTGACAGAGGACAGATCGGGGGCACTTACCCCTGGCAGAGTCTTCTGTTCATGGAGGGCGCTCTGGGCCTTCAGGGCTGACTCTCTGGCGCAGTATGTTAGAAAGGCACATCCTGCAGAGAAGGAAGGGGAACATAGGACAGAGACTCAATGCCTAATATTAGCCGGTAAACAACTGGATCACCGTATCCTACTGCAGGTCAACTGCAGATGAATGGTTAAGTCCACACTCATATCCGCCTTCTGAAGAACTAGGGAACTTCCACACTGTTATTCCTACATCTGCATATTTCCATTTGATGAATGATCACGTTCACGATTATTGAACAAAGAGCACTAAATGTGCCTGGCATGCATTTCTTAGTGACACAATAATTAAAACCCTATGGTGATGAGCCCCAAACACTGACCTCCTCCATCTCAGGAGACTCCTCTCAAAGTTGGAAACCCAAAACCCACAATTTGAATATGCATTAATAACTCCGGTGCGAACAAAAATGTGACGGCTTTCATTAAAGGCTGAGTGGATATTCTGTATGGTGCTTGTTCCAGTTGACAGTGGGTGACCCCTTTCTCAAGAGTTTTTGCACAGAGCAGCATAATTTCCCATTACGGCATTTCACACCCACTGCCAAGGCTCCCTGCGGGACTGGAAACACACACACACACATACATACACACACACACACACACACACACATCGGACCCATCACCTCAGACACAGAGCACTGCTCTCTGGCTCCCCGCCAAGAGGGTTCTCTTTCACTACAACCTTCATCCACCTCCACAACTAGGCAGTTACTCAAGAGGAAAAATGCCCTGAACGACACTGATGAAACAGCATGCCACACAAAGCAACGTAAAAAAAATTTAAAAAAAGGTTTCAGGGCGGAGCTGCTCCTCATCCTGTTTGACATTACAGAACTGAGCTGAGGAGATGGCATGGTCCTTCCAGTGATACATGACCCACTACAGACTAATGGGATAGAACCACTGAGCACTAGCCTGGGCACGAAACATTCCCTATGATTCACAGACACTTACTCAGGTCATCCTCAGTTTGGCAATGGATGTCACGGTCCCTGGTTCTCTGACATTTTTCCTTCACATTATTTCTTTTGTTATAAACTGCAAGAGTTTACAAATATACGAAAGATCAATGTAACCTAAAAAAAAAAAAATGTATGAGATGGTGGCGGAGTCCATGTGACACTTTAAATTGACGTGCTTCATTTAGCGAGACAAGCTGGTCATGCAAGACAGGTGACACGGCTCAAAAAAGAAGGGGCTGTTAATATTCATGCCAAGCCAGCTACATGGCTGCTTATTGTAGTCTCTCTTGGTCAATGGGAATTGGAAGACTTTATTAAAGGCTCCATATCCAGTACAGTATACTGCTGGCTCAGGGGACACCTCGGACCCAAAGGACTATGATATAGGAGCACAATCAGGAAAAGAAGTTCAACTTGATGGAAAAAGGAACACAATTACTGAGAGAGGCAGAGGGTTGGAGACAGGAGATGAGCCAGATGGGGATGCAGGAAGTGGAGGATGTTGCCATGGTTATAGAATGATTCTGAGACTTGCTCGTTAGCGCTGGGTTGGCAGATTGCTCTGATGAGGTGGACTGAAAATAATACTTTCGTAATCTTTTTTCAAATATGTTGCTGCATGGTAAATTCTGAAAGGAACAAAAGTCAAATGACGTGCATTAAGATAAAGAAAATAAGAGATTGGAATATGAACCAATAAGTGAAAAAGTAGGTTTGGTTATTCTGAGAAATAAGCCCACACTTATTCCTATTGCATCTGCGTTTGTTCATTAAAGTATTGCAACATTGTCGTCATTTAGGAATTTTTTAAATGACAGTAAATTGTGTAAACTTCTATCAGGTATCTGTAATTGACAAAACAACAAAGCACATTTTAATTCATGCATTAACACTGGAGTCATGTTCAATAAAAAATGCTGAACATTGCTCTTCTTGGAGTAAAGCAGCAATGTTCTCCTGAAAACTATTACAAACTAATTTCCTAACAGACAAACCTGCCTGCCTCAGCATAAGTGTTTAATTTCCTTAAATTAAAAAAGTAAACTGAAACCATGCAACTTTATACTGAACAGTATGGGGTGTCTGTCTTTCAGGTGCAGTGAAACAGCGAGAAGCAGACACAACTGCTGCATATTATGAAATATGCCTAAAAAAAATCTGAAAATGTGTTTACTATTAACCCAGCTAAATATAGTCCCTAAATGATGTTTCTTTCTCTAAGACAAAGGGTTATAAAAATGTATCTTTTAACCAAGGTGTAATGCCATGGGATCTCAGAGGACAATAAAAGCTCTCTGCCCTCTTACTCTTGGCATCTGCAGTAATGTACCTAATATTGGTTTGCACACCGCCTTTAAAAGCCACTCTTGGCTCTTATGCTATCCTCAGTATCTGCCCTGCCCTGGGTTCAGCAGTTCCAGCTGCCCCTAGGGGGGAAGGAGACCTCCCACTTCACCATGACTAACACAGGGCTTGGACGTTTGCTTTCAAGAACTGGTTAACTGAGGTTAGGGAAAGTACTCATGGGGGGAACATATAATACCTTTCAGGGAAGGAGTACCTGTTTCAGTACAATATTTATGATGAAGAACCAAAATCTATTAGGCAGTCTCCGAAGAAATGGAAGGCTGACAGACACAGTGCAAATAGCATATTTACATCTGAATTGTAAACCTAATCAACTAATGTTCTTCAAGGACAGAAAGTGAGGACAATGACAAGACAAAGTCCACAACCCAAAGAGCCAACAGAGAAAGCAACAAGACAGGATAATCAGCCCATCTTCTCTGTGAGCATGCAACAAGTTCCAGGAATTAACTCCTAAATGTGGCCAAGCCAAGGACTTTGCCCACAGATTCCATATAATTCTCCAAATGTTCAGCTGTTTCAATGTCTTGCTTTCATCTTGTCTTTAATTCTATTTACTACCTTTTCATTATCAGTTTTATTATGCTTGGAAATATGTAAATTGGAAATGATGTCTGTGATCAAAGGGGAAGATTTTGTTGAAGTCTAGGTATGCCCGAAGTGTAAACAAAGTGCGGAGCAATAGGATCAAATAATCACGCTTCAAGAGGAAATGGCTCATTTGATTACCAGAATGAACCTACACAGAGAGGCAATGAGAGCTGATGCAGCTTTCCAGAACCCTCTCCACAGAGGTGGCTCGGCAGTTGAAGTTGACGGGGGAAAATCGTTGAAAAACCTTTTCCAAATCTACCGAGGACCAGTGGCATTCTGACCGGCCGGCCAGACAATTTTGGATGCAATTTATAAAGGCCTGGATGCCAAGGTGGCCGTTTGATTCAGTTCTATTCCACAAACCCTGTCCAAACCCAGAATGTTGCTGGAGGGAGAGGAAGGGGCAGGAAGAAAATGAGTCACTGGCGATGACTCTAGCAACGGTGGCAATGAAGAAGGCAAACCTCCAAGCACATTGAGCGGTTTGAAGGTACCAACTCCTGTGGAGGCCGGATGGTGATGCAGCTGGATGAGCTTCTTCTGCTCTGGTCTAGAGGGGTTCTCATCTGACCGGTGTCCTTTCTGGGAGCTCCATAGTTTGACATGTAGCAATGACAGATTTATTGACCCTCTGCTATCACAGAGACAAATTTACACAAAAAAAGCTCCAGCCATTAAGAACCCAACAAGCAGTGATTTATATTGGATGGAATTATGTCATGCGAGGGAAATCAGAAAAGCTCAAATCAAATAAAAAAAATTCCAACAGCTTGTCATGGCCATTCAGAATTTGGGTAAACAAACCATGGTATCTGGTCCCCTGCCATGACCATGTTTGGGCTGTGAGAGATTTAGCCGGCTGTAGTCACTACATCTGTGGATGAAAGGACATTGCAGCTCTTTTGGCATTCCATTTGTGGACAATTTTGACTCTTTCTGGAAAAGGCCCAAGCTTTATAGCATTGATGGGATTCATCCCAATGACAATAGAGCCAGACTGCTATTGTCAAATATTGACTGGACACTAAGCATCACATTGATGATGCTGTTAGTTGCCCAAGCCCATTTAAGGATATCCACAGATTTCTTTCACTTGTGTGACTTTAATAATTTCCCATGATGCCAAACAGTACCGACTTGGGCATAGTGATGTAAATCCAAGCATTTTAGATCATATTGCGGCTCACTCTTCCATAATGAACAAGGAATATTCAAGCCTTGATACTCCATCTGACTTTAAAACTCACAAAGTACATTGGTTCATGCATGTGAATATTCGCTGCCTATTTTCTAAACCAGATCATGTCCTTTGGGCCAAGCAGGTGAATCTTGAAATGCTCATCATGACAGAAACTTGGATGACTGCAAACACTATCGACTTTAACGTTAATCTTGATGGTTATGATTCAGAGTTGCCAGTAAGGAAAGAGGTGGTGGAGTGGCTATCATTGACAAAAACATCTCTCTCTCCCTCTCTATCTAGATGATTTGAAGATTATGTGCAAAACATAATTTCGATATCATGATATCGTAACATTTATGTAAAAAGTCCCATCAAATCATGGCACCAAACTCATTTTTATGATATTCAATTCAGCCCATGATTATTCTGATTCAGCCCATGATTATTATCATTCAACCCATGATATTTCTGATTCAGCCCATGATTATTCTGATTCTGCCCATGATTGGTAATGAGTAATTGAGGTAACTGAGAAACCAATGGATGAAACAAATCAGAAAAATCAGCAAACCAAAATCAGACTACTATGTATATGTCCAATAGTAAAAGGGAATGCTGGCAAATTCCGGAAGAGTTAAATCCCTAAAATAATGAAAGTCTCCTTCTCTGCCCTGCGAAGTACTCACCACCCCATTACTGATAATACAAAAATGCTATGGTCAATGCATTTATTTGAAACAAAATATAAGCTTACTCTAAATGCTGTAGAGTTATTTTGTGCAACCAAACTTACAAAATAATAGTCACGTTTTTCGATGCCTTGCTAACTATAGACAGAAAGAAATCCAAAGGGACTGACGAGCTGGACACAGGTCTGCTTAAGTGCGCTGCTCCGCTTATCACAGGCTCTGTAACCCATATTTTCAATCTAACAATAGTCTCTGGAGATTTTCATGTGGAAAGCTGCTTGTGTGCTTCCTTTCCATGGGGTGGGGACACTAGTAAATAGGGTTGTGTCGAGTACTCTGGTAAAATGTGTATCGTTACGGATGTGGAGAATATTTGCGGAATACAAATATAATACAAATATGTAAGTGATCCATGATCGGAGAATGTTCTTATGTCACTCACTGTACAGCATGCTGAGCGCTCAATTGGGTTATTCAGCGGTCAGACACGGACAGGGTGTTCGTTGTTGTGCTGCTACGATTGGATTCTAATCGGTCGTGCTTTCTCGTTTTCCCGGAGAAGCGCTCACATGAAAGTAACGGCCCCTGCGTTTGCTTACACTCACTCGTCTCAGTGCTAAACTCTCTTAATTTCTTTTTCCAAACACACGATGTGTGTTAATCAGAATGATTTGATTGCCAACCATTAAGATTGGTTATTAGCCATTAAGCTAGTTGTATTAGTAATCACACACATTCGTGATCTGCGAAAATGTACAATATTTTCTCACTAGCAAACATGGGGTTATGCCTCTCTGGCTCCCTTCAAATCAACAGACAAGTACACACGCGGGCAACTCCCAATTTTTTTCACCTCTCTCAAGGTTACACTTATACCTTCCATTCCAAACATAATTTGAGAAAATATTTTTGTAGTTAGTCGGATCTTACTTTGCCATGACCTGTTTTACACAACTGTTGTTTCACGTACTGAAGTTGCGACTGTGTGGTTATGTAAACTAGAGCTTGAATAGGCCTACTATTAACAAGAATCACAGACATGTTTGTACAAATGTTTTGGCAAAGGCTACTTTAGGTGTTCTTACAGAAACACTCCTCAAAATTAAAAAAGGCTAAAAAAAAGTAGCTAGAGGCCATGCATTATTTATTAGCATATTTAGGAGATCCTTAGGCTATAAAAATATATTTTAAACTCTAAACAATTGTGCGCGTGAAGGAAAATCAGATTCGCACTGGTAAGGACATAATTTAGGTATAGTCTTTACCAGTTTTCACAATGCCTTTGAAGCGCATTTTAGATCACAAGTAAATCCAATTATGTATCAACTATGACAAACGAATACGAATACGAGATTGACACGCCCCTACAAGTAACCATATTAGCCTATCACCCAATTTCTAAATTTCCTTGTCTAGCTATGGTTTTCAGTGTTTAGCTACACTATTCACTCCCAAAACTTTATGTACAGTGTCTAGTTTTAAGCGGGGACACAGCACTGTTACTGAAAACTCACTGGTTGTAAATTGTATTGCCAAAGCCTTAGATGAAACATTTCATTGTGTTGCCTTGTTTATAGAACTTTTCAACATCTTTAATACAGTTGACCATTCTACCTCACTGAACAAATTGAGCTCTATAGGTTTGCGAAATAATGGTTTTTCATGGTTTCAGAACTGAGGAGGTCAAATCAAAATGTCTTAAAGTGCGTGAGGAGTTCACCCAAAGGTTTATTTTGGGTCCATTATTGTTCACATTTGTACCAGTGGAACTATTGTAATATTTTATTCATTTATACAGTGTTACACTCTGTTGCACATTCTGAAAGCCACGCGCATTAATTCTGTTTTTTAGAGTGACATAAATCATTATATATCTTTAGACAAACAATAATAATACCTGCCATACATCCACTAGAGCCCAAAACTCAAATTAACTTTAAATTATTGCCCTGGATGGAGTTCCTTCTTAAAAGATTGTTTGTATTTGGCCTAGTAAGACAATGTAATTTAAAACACATTCTGCTAAATTAGTAAAGAACTTGAAGCTCAAGATTGGACTATTTTACAGAAATGAATCACATCTGTCTTTTTACAGTAGAACTTCAATCCTATTGGTCACTTCAATTTTTTTCTTTAAGGTTACAGGGATGAACAATAATTTATGTGCACTTCTTAGCTTCTACACCTAAAATAAGAGCACACGAACAAAGGACTGGAACACCAATGGAAGCTACTGAACCACCTAGTTAAACCACCTTCAATTTGTAAGGCCCACAGAAGTGAAATAAGCTCAGCCTTTAATGCCTTGTGTCTTTAAGCTAAATTTAAAGCATTGCTGGAAGTTTCTCTTGAGGACAAGTGTGCTTGCTTTTGATGTATGGTTGTTTGCTTGCTTGTTGAAATGTTTGTGCTTCTGTTAGTTTGTGTGCTATTTTAAGTTTATTTGCTAAACATTTATTATGTAAACAGGACACAGTTGCAAAAGAGAAAGTGTTCTCAATGTGTTTTCACTGATTAAATTAAGGTAAATAAATGTTGTTCGTATAAAGAAATTATGTTTGTCTTGTTGTTCTGGTAAAAAGATCTAAAATAACTAATTCCTTTAAATTAGTCAGTAATAGCTACAGTTTTAATTTTTGTCTTATAGAGTTATGTATATATATATATATATCATATATTTTTTTAAAACAGGGCCCTTTCTCCCTTACACACACTCCCTATCTAATGATCAGAGAGGTCATCTGCAGACTGGCTTACATCTGTCATTACACAGAGTAGCTGTCAATCACTGTCACCCAGCTGCTCCGTCACACTGTGATTCATGGATAGGTAGAACCAGCAGCCTGACCTGGAGACGCCACATCTCGCAGCAATGCACTACACTTTAAACTAACACCCACAGCATAGAGCACAGACAAGCTCCTGAAAGAGCAGTCGATAGCAGAAAAAGGCCGTTATAGGATTCACAATTATGAGGCTTTTGGCAAGTTGAAAGATCGTGTCAGAGTTATAGTCTCTAGCTTTGACATTTCAATGCTTTTGTGGATTTTATGTCAAATCGTCAGAGCTATTTATGGCCCATAATACACTTGGCCTGCCTTCTGAAGAGGGAAGAATGAATGACAAACCCAAATGACTCTTAGCATCTCATCCCTACCTGTGTGGTGGGGCTCATCTCTTACTGTTTGGTGGGGCTCATCCCTATCTGTGTGGTGGGGCTCATCCCCAACTGTGTGGTGGGGCTCATCTCCAACTGTGTGGTGGGGCTCATCCCTAACTGTGTAGAGGGGCTCATCCCTTAGTGTGTGGTGGGACTCATCCCCAACTGTGTGGTGCGACTCATCCTTAACTGTGCGGTGGGGCTCATCCCTAACTGTGTAGTGGGTCTCTTCTCTAACTGTGTGATGGGGCTCATCCCTAACTGTGTGATGGGGCTGGCTTCACCGATCTGAACTTCTGGAGCAGGAAAGTGAGTGATAGATAATGTTACTCAAGCAGAAGATATGTCTCCTACCAAAATCCAGCATGAGCGAACAAGCGTAATGATGATAATGTAGCACTCATTGAGAATGACTGATGCCAAGGCAGGTCAATATAAGCCATTATCACAAAAATGAATCTAGAGTAAAAAGAAATGTCAAAAATCATGCTAATAATGTGCTGATATATACAATCCATTAACATTGGGGAAATGCACAAACACATAAATGGAACTTGAGGAATTCAAAGCAATTCACATCCAGTAAGTCACTGGAGAATTTCAAAAAGCCCAGAGTAGATATTCATGACACACAGAACATCTGCTCAGGTTGATACATCACAATCCACATGCATAAATCATGAGCAACAACAACACTACACCCCCCACAACCTTAATATTTTCCTAAATCCAAAACTACTACATAGCACTCTGTGTTGGGTATGAATAGCATAGCAGCAGATTATCCATTAGTTGAATAATGAATGAATCATTAAGTGTAGACAGCGATGACACACTCCTTAACCACCTGAATCATTCCAGTGACATGTCTCTGGGTCTGGGGGTGGGGGGGTTCATGTTGCTGAAACCAGCCATGCTGTGGGACTATGTACATCCACTGGTAGAAGACCACTACGTGGGTAGTGGCCTGCCTTCTGTGCTGGCAATCTCACAATTCATTGACAGAGCCATGGACACGAGCTGACCATCCATTATGTTACAGTTCTAGTTAGAACATGTCTCGGTCCCTGGGCTTCATTCGTTTAGTGAATAAAAAAACAACTATGGTTTAATACATTTAAAAAGGGCCTCCTGATGGGAGTACCATTGACAGTAGTGCTTGGTAAGTGGGAGCTGGTAAACTGGATGTACTATGTATCGAACGGACATCAAGATGGTTAGCAAAGTTAGCAGGCTAGTGTCTACTTAAATAAATATGTCTGGCTACCCAAACTCCTTGCTCCCCCCAAAATACACAGACATTATTTTCTTCTCAGCCAGCAGTCTGAGTACCTCCAAGACAAGACTGCAGAAAGTGAAATATCTATTCTATTTATTCTGTCTGATTTTTCCAGAAACCAAAGACTTAAGTCAAAACCAGATGTGGCTACATTTTTTTTTAAAATGCGTAATAGGCTTTGTCACTCTGATTGGTAAGAGATGATCCAATCACTGATGACTATGCCTCTACCCGTCATGCTAACGTTACCACACAGAACTTCCACAATGGCTGTCTCAGCCTCAAGTATGTGGTGAATGATGCAGCAGCAGATACAATACATATTACAGCATGTTGTCAGGCAAGGGGAAAGCTCCTACCAGTGATCCTGTGTTGTACAGCTGCAGTTCCTGCCAACCTGAGGTTTTTCCCACTGGGCATGTGTTTCATGGTGTTGCAAGTACTATGCTCTATAGCAACTGAGCTACAAAGGACTTTCCATTTATCTACTTTTCTGACACAACCATTCACATTTTTCAGTACTGCAATCTAGTTACTCCGGTTTACATAAAATGCTGCAGTTATCCATCCTGAATCTTTTTTCAATTTTAACAAGGAAAAAATATTTTTCAAGGCTTTTTATATTTTGTAGCATTTACCATCAATATAAAATACAGGGGAGACCTTTTTAGAAACTACATGGCATTTGTAGCTCATTATAAATGTATTTCATATTTCTAATATATTTAACTGACAAACTATATTAACAAAAGCCTAGATCAACCTATTCATCACAATAGAGAGCATGTAGCCTACACCTTTTGGAATAAGCCTGTTAAACAGATGAAGACCTTAGGAGAAAACTCATCCATAAAAGCAGTTGTTAAATCTTATTAGACGACATGCCGGCTCTCCCATGCAATCCTAATGTGACTTTGAGTTGAAGGGAAGTCAGCCTAATGCATATAACCTAGCCTGGTACACCAGAGTGGCCTCAGCAGATGCTGATTTGAATGGGCAGACAGTTTGGCTTGTGAACAAGATTATCTTTCCTCAAACAAACAGCCCTGGAGCGTTGACATTCAGGGATTTTCGAGGACAGGCGGGCGTAAACAACACATGCATCAACAGTATTGTTTTGATCGATCATCATGTTCCGAAGAGGAGAAATGTAAGCGGGGTGAGTGGGTCTGGCAGCGGTGACTGGTATAGCCTAACAAGTAACAACACGGAACAGGTGGTGCGTAAAGACTTCCAGGGCACAACGTAAAGGGGGAGCAGGGAGCCGGACACCGCTGGGCCAAGCGACCAATCAGTGTCAGCATTCCTCTCTGTCTCGTGGCGGCATGGAGCTTCTTCAGCAGTAGGGCTTGTCTTTAAAATTTCAGCTTTAATTTTCTACTGCATGTGTGCCACCTATCGTTACTTATGGCAGCAATTAGTGGAAGATCTCTCTTCTTATGGAGAGATAAGGCAATGCAGGAGAGAGCCTTTTATTAAAGATTCGTACACACACGTTTAAATGGAATCTCACCAGGAAATAAAGCACATAATTATACATTAAAGGAAATAATCATAATCTCATTATAATAACAACAATAATAATAATAGGACTTTTTAAATGGGGGTCATTTTTTGGGGTAGGTCTAGGCTATAAAATTAGAATTAAAGTTTAGATTAGACCAATATAATAGACCTATTAAACTTATGAACCATATTGTTACTTCACAAGATTACATATACAGTGGTATTATCTGATGATCAAATAAAAATAGTCTATTTGACAATCACAGCTTACATCTAGACTAATTTAAATGTGTGCTGTTCTAATGTGTGGGGCAATAATAGCTAAAACCATGTTAAATACAGTGTTGCTCCAAATTATAAATTTTGCAGAAGCCATTGAAAAAGAACCAACATATTATACTTAAAGGACTGGGAAAAATGTTCCTCAAAAGATGTCATGACAACAGCCATTTAAGCTACAAAAGGACCTAATACCAACAATTCGCTGCACATTATACAGGGATGACGTGACCTGACAGAATGGGTTTGAGGTGACCTGACGTAGCAAGTTTGAGGTGACCTGAGGAGTCCCAATGTTGTTCCCATGAGTCTGCTATGAAACACTGCTTTTAACTTCCTGGACCCTACAGAACTTCCCTACAATACATGACAGTGACATTGTAAAGAGTTATTCTGATCTAGCTTAACTAGCCTAAAACATTTTTCCAGATGTTTTAAGTTTTTTCTAAGGGCATAGTGAAAAGAATCAATAACTGTAAATCTGGGTGTTTTTGGCCCTTAACAGTTTAGCCAAATATTTGTACAGCCAATTTTAGAAGAACCTAACTCGGTTGTGGCCAAGCACAACCTAACAAGGTCCTTCTATTATGCTCAGAAAGTGAACTTGCCCTCTTAAACACAATTTTCAGGAAAATTCAGCTAAGGTTAAATGTGACACAAATCATTCCAATATGTTCTTAACATATTTAACATGAGCAAAGAGAATATTGTATTGAGATCAGATGTTTAATCTCGGAAAAATCTGCGGAATGTGGGCTCGGTTCCATATTGCTCCATATGGTCCCACTGCTTGGCCAGTGGGCCTCATCTCCCCTTGGGGAGTGGAAATAACCGGATGCTTCACATTCATACATCCGGTGGGCCATCTGGCATTGTTGCTTCTACTCTGTCATTGTTATTGGTTAAGAAGAGGCACCTTGTAAAGGTGCTCCATTCACTTGTAAAGGGTTGGGTTCTCATTCCTTCCCATGTGTGCAGTGGTACCAACACAAGACTCACTACAAAAGCTGGCGACAGCTCACATATTTGGCTTCAGGAATTGGAGATGGATATAGACAAGAAATCAAGTAATGTAGTTTAGCTATTGTAGTTGTATTACATTCTGCACCACATTTACTAAAACTGGATCGATAAGGAGAAGATTAGCATGATTCCTGTGAAGGATGCAAACACAACTCAAGTGCAGAGGTTAGCTATGTTCCAGTTAGGTTTATAAAATTGTATTTTTTATTGAAAATCTGGCTATTTTATATTAGCTTTAAACAATGCTATTGGCAACTTCTGCCGCCTGTGTGTAGTGGCGGGGGGAGGACTGTAATCTTTTTCATGAGGAATGCCTGCACACTATTTTCAATGGATAAACCAGTAGCTAGCTAGCCATCTCCAATTATTATTTGATTTGCTTTCCAGCTGTGCCTACATATAGTCATTGCAATAACATTTAGTAAGACAGACAACTTTACAAGTTTAAACTCATAATATAGGCTACTTGCTGATGTTAATCTCTTCCCAAAGCCATTCCCTAATTAAGTACACTAGCTGAATTACAAAAGCTGTTAGCGTTGTTAAAAGCAACCTATAGAGGATTGCCAGACGAGGTATGACACCTCCTGGCGGCCATGTTGGAAAACCAATTTGACAACAATAGCTAAGTGGTGACCTCAACCTGCATGGTATAAGTGCCAAAAACTACATGGTTCGTCACAATCATGGTACCTTTCATAAGCCAAGAAAGCCAACAACAAAAGCATATTTTTACAAGGCACTCACAATAGCTTTTAACACCAATGTGAAGATGATACACAAAGACTTTCAGAAAAGTAAAGAAACCTTGAGACTGCCATTAACAACTGTCAAGACCTGAACCCAGACATCAGTCAATGCAGGTTGTTCTCCATTCATTTTCTTGGTGATACTTTTTGCATTAGGTTTAGCCGTAAAACTAACACAGTGTTAAAAAAACAACCTGGTGTCAGGGGTAAATGTGATATAATATATGCAAATCTGTGACATATAAATGGGTATATAATACACTATGTTATGTTACATTAGAGTATAATAAGTTTGGAATGTATAATAAGTTTGGAATTTGCTAAACCAAATCTTACCTTACAATGTACAACAAAATCATACAAATGTGTAATGAACCATTAAAATCAAATATTTCTATCCACATATTCCATAGTTGTGTGGCTTCTCTTCTCCTATGCAAGATAATGTTTGACACAAACATAGTGACTCCTGGGGTGAATGAACAATGCTGCTGCACCACCAGTTTGCCCGTCTGTTACTCTAGATGTCAGAGGGTTTAGATGTGGCCTTGTGCTGTTGATGGGCTCAACTTTTATCAATTTTATCAACTGGCCAGACAAGACTCAGCTACAGAATCCCATGCATATTAAATTCAGACAGAACACAGATTTGTGGAAGTCATATTGTGGTGAAACATAAGGTTATAGATATATTGTTAGACAGAAATGTCTCTTTTAGCTACATAGTTACATGTCAGAACTGAAATCACTGGATGCAGTCTATCATGCAGCCTTGCAATTTACCTCTGGTGGAAAATTCTGCTCACATCATTGTCTGTCATATACTTGTTTGTACAGTACAGTTGGTTTGGACTCATTGACCTCTAGAAGGGATGAGACATTGGTTGACTTTGGTTACAAGGATGTCTTGCAGCCTTGTAACCAAAATTAGTTGGAAAAACAATAAAAATTAGTTGGAAAAACAATAGAGCTCGCTCTCAAGACCGGCTAGTACCACAACTATTTTCTGAGTTAGGTTAAATTGCTTTTGAATATGATGCCCCCCCCCACATGCTTGACGTGTTGGTACTTATAAGACATTTTAGATTTTAGATATTGAATCAATGTACTTTAATTGTAAGCTTTTTAAATGAACTTTTAATTTTAATTGATTTATTTTTGTTTTATATTTACATTTGTGTTTTATTTTGTAATACAGAAAAGTGAGATGCCCCTGTATAAATAAAAGACTATAAAATAAAAAATACGTATTAATGATTCACCACTTCCTGAATAGTAGGCTAACCAGTCATTAAAACCAGTTCGCTCCAACGAACAACTGCTGCACTACGTGCTAGCTAGCTAACCTAGCAGTAGTTGCTAGATCCTGCACTGTCTGTTGTTTGAGTTAAAGTTTTGACAGTTAAAATAAAATGGTAATCTCAAGGTTTCTTCACTTTTTTGACAGTTCTGATGTCTCATCTCTATAATATTTAATAATTGCGGGTAAGCTGTCCAAATGCAATTGTTTTCTTGATTTTTCTCCTACATCATAAGAGCAGCCAAATACGACGTAGAAAATGGCCATGGATGAAAAGTGTCCACTTATACAGTACCATGCAGCTTGGGGTCGCCACTCAGCTGCTGCTGTCGGATGACATTGCCGGCAGGAGGCGTTATACGTACCATTGATGTGGTGGGGGCTAAACACAAGCAAACGCTGTTTGACAGCTTTTGCCTCATGACAGTTTATCAACATTTTGTAGAAAATTGCATTGTAAGTATAGTTGCTTTATTGTTTTTTCCGGAACGTGCGTGCTGAGTTAACCTAACACTTTTCACCATTGGTCACCTGGCACCCCTCTATGCATAAGCCTAAAAATGCCACATCAGCATTGTCACACAGTTTTAATGGCTAACATATCATGCCAAGTGATGATTTCCGTCCTTTTCTGGAGCGTCTTTTATCTTCTCTGACGATCTAACGATCTAAGGCAGGGTGAGGCTAACAGACGTGACATATAAAACACACATCCCATAACCCGTAGCCTACACTGGCTTGGAGACCCGCCCCCTTAGCTGGAGCTCAGCACGAGTGTCAATGTAAACAGACATAAAGCCGTTTTAGAGTCATTTTTTTCGGATGTGGGGTCGACACACAGACAATTAACCCTGAACATACGTTCATTCGCACGCGCAAGCGCGCGAGAGAGCGTGTGTGCGTGTCTGTGTGCGCGCGTGTGTAAAGCAACAATGTCAGGAACTCCCACCTGCCCCAAACATACACAATAATGACACTTGTTATTCTCTCCTGGAGCCTCCCACGGTTTTGTAAAAATACTATTTTGAACAGGGTGTTGCTGCATGCATGCAGAAGCAAAGAAAGAAACCAGAACCGACCTTTATGCATTCCCGTAAACCTGTCTTTCAGCACAGTGAGTTCGTATATCTTCCCGAATTCCTCAAACAGGGGCTTCAAATCTTTCTCCTCCAGGTTTCTAGGAATCTGTCCGATAAACAGCTTGATGGCGTCGTGGTCCTTCATTGGAATGGTGTTCTGACCGATCGTGAGCCCGTTCATTCTGCCGGCGCTGTTCGTGGTGCTGAATCCATTCTCTTGCTGCACTCCGTTTGCAGTGACTGTAGCCATCTTTCCTCAATGGGCCGGCGGCAGCTCTCTCTCTTTCTCTCTCTCTCTTTCTCTCACCGTCTTTCTTTCTCTCTCTTCTTTCTTCTTTTCCCTCTCTCTTAAGTAAACTGCACACTTTCCCTCTTTTCTTTCTTTCTTCTTTCTCTCTCCCTAACCCTCTCCCGTTTGATTAATTCTTTCTTCTTCTTTCTCCTTTCTCTCTATCCTATTGCTTTGATTTCGCTTTATTTATGCTTTATGTATTTTCACTCCTCTTCCCGTTCTCAATCTGTTTCTTTCTCCGTGTCAGCTGCCACTCTGCCTAGTGACGTCAGCTCGTAGGCTTCTGACTAGACCCCTAGTCAATTTGCATAATAAGCTCGGTTTAGCCAATTGGAAGGCAGAACGACCGAGGCCCACAGGGTGGAGTGAGAATACAAACATTTGTGTGAAGGGAAAGCTCGGGACATTTAAAAGGAGCTAAGAAAGGAAAGTTGCCGCTGTTCTTATGAAATTTAATTCTGCACGAAATTATTATTTCCATAAGGAAAACACATAGAGATTTGTAAGATTCTGTATGCTGCGTTTTGAGTCTCGCCTGAAATGAAATAATCTATACTTACTTAACGTGTTGCTGTCCATGGTACTGAAGTTCCTCTAACATAATAGGACTGGGGAACCGTCATACATGTTTTGGACTTCCACGGCTTATTTTGCACGCAACGAATCAACTGGCCTATATTTTACATATCCAAACTACACATAATTTAAAGAAATGTATATGTTGTGTAATTAAATTACAACAAATATCATTTTGCACAAGGTCATCATGGTTTATTACATTCACGTCATTTAGTATTAAGTAGTAAGTGCATACATTTGCGTAAGTGCACACATTTTCATACATTATTTAAAACGTTCACGCTTGAGAAAGGTTGAATACCTTGGACATAAATAGTTCAGCAATGATGTGCAAATCATTTAAATCCTATATTCAATAGAAAATGGCTCGAAGACAACATTCCAAATGTTGAAACTGAGAAATGTTATTGTTCCTTGAAAAATGCACTGCTGAAAAAAAATACGGGAACACATAATCATCACAGCATAATACAAAGTAAATTAACTTCAGGCATATCTATCTCTCCAGTTAAGCATAAGTGATTGTGAATCAGTGTGACCTCTTTTGGTGCAAATGAAAGTGACAACAGGTGTGGCAACAGGTGAGATAACCCCAAAAAAGGCAATGGTTTTGCAGGTTGTGGCCACAGTCGATTTCTCTCCCCTTATTCTTCCTGACTGATTCTTCTCTAGTTTTGAATTTTGCTAGTTTCCTTGTCACTACTGGTAGTGTGAGGCGGTACCTGCAGCCCATTCAGGTTGCACAGGTAGTCCAGCTCCTCCAGGATGGAACATCCATACATGCCTCCACAAGAAGGTTTGCTGTATCTCCCAGTACAGTCTCAAAAACGTGGAGGAGATACCAGGAGATGAGCCATTACACGAGGAGAGCTGGACAGGGCCATAGAAGGGCATCAACCTAGCAGCAGGACCGGTATCTGGCTCCTTTGTGCGAGGAGGAACAGGAGGAGCGCTGCCAGAGCCCTACAAAATGACCTCCAGTGGGCTACTAGTGTGCATGTTTCTGACCAACCTGTCAGAAACAGACTCCATGAGGGTGGCATGAGTGCCGAACATCCTCTAGTGGGACCTGTGCTCACAGCCCAGCACAGAGCAGCTTGATTGGCCGTCACCAGAATTGTCAGGTCCGCCATTGGTGCCCTGTTCTCTTCAAAGATGAGAGCAGGTTCACAGTGAGCACATGTGACAGATGTGAAAGAGTCCATAGACGCCATGGTGAACATTATGCTGCCTGCAACATCATCCAGCATGACCAGTTTGGCGAGGGGTCAGTGATGGTCTGGGAAGGCATATCCTTGAAGTGTCTCACAGACCTCCACGTGCTAGCCAACAGTACCCCGACTGCTGTTAGGTACCGGATTGAAATCCTCAGGCCCATCATCAGCCCTTTCACTGGTGCAGTGGGCCCTGGGTTCCTCCTGGTGCAAGACAATGCTCGGCCTCATGTGGCCAGAGTGTGTAGGCAGTTCCTGGATGAAAAAGGCATTGATGCCATTGACTGGCCCTCACGTTCCCCAGACCTGAATCCAATTGAGAACCTTTGGTATGTTATGTATCAGTGCATCCCACAACGCCAAGTAGTGCCACAGACTGTCCAGAAGCTCATTGATACCCTGGTCCAGGTCTGGGAGGAGATCCCCAGGACACCATCAGCCATCTCATCAGGAGCCTGCATACAGACACGTGGGGGCCGTGCACACTACTGAGTCACATTATGAGTTGTGGTGATAAAATTCATGCTGTTCCACTGTTCCAAGCTGGAACAGCCTGTGATGTCAATTGTTTACTTTGATTTTTGGGTGGGAGTTTGAATCCAGTCCTCAATCAGTTGGTGATTTTGGTTTCAAATAACCGTTGATACATCATTTTGTTCTCAACAAATTTCACAATGTACAGTAAAGAGTTTGATCTTTAATATATTTCCTTCATCGAGACCCAATGTGTGATTTAAGTGTTCCCTTAATTTTTTGTGTGCATGCCAACTTTGAATTTGATGCCCGCAACACGTTTCAAAAATTTGGGATGCGCAACAAAAGACCGGAAAAGTTGTGTAATGCTGAAGCAAAAAACCTGGTGGAACATCTCACAACTAGATAGGTTAATTGGCAACAGGTCAGTAACATGATTGGGTATGAAAAGACCATCCCAGAGAGGATGAGTCTTTCAGAAGTAAAGATGGGGAGGTGTTCACCACTCTGTGAAAGACTGCACAGGCAAATAGTGCAAAAAAAGAATAACGTTTCTCAACATAAAATTGCAAATTGTTTGGGGATCTCATCATCTACGGTACATGATATCATTTAAAGATTCAGAGAATCCAGAGAAATCTTTATACGCAAGGGACATGCCACGAACCAATATTGGATGGCTGCGATCTTTGGGCCCTCAGACAGCATTACATTAATAACAGACACTATTATGTAGTGGACATCACTGCATGGGCTCAGGAACACTTCCGAAAACCATTGTCTGTGAACAGAGTATGTCGCTGCATCCACAAATGCAAGTTAAAACTCTACCAGGCAAAGAAGAAAGCATATATAAACAAGATCCAGAAATGCAGCTGCCTTCTCTGGGCTTGAGCTCATTTAAGATAGACTGAGGCGAAGTGGAAAACTGTCCTGTGGTCTGACGAATCAAAATTTGAAATTCTTTTTGCAAACCATGGATGCCGCAAAAGAGGAGAGGGACCTTCTGGCTTGTTATCAGTGCACAGTTCAAAAGCTAGCATCTGTGATGGTATGGGGGTGCATTAGTGCACATGGCATGGGTGACTTGCACATCTGTGAAGGCACCATTAATTCTGAACAATATATACAGGTTTTGGAGCAATATATGCTGCCATCCAGACTTATTATTTCAGCAAGACAATGTCAAACCACAGTCTGCATGTAGTACAACAGCATGGCTCCATAGTAAGAGTCCAGGTGCTAAACTGGCCTGCCTGCAGTCCAGACCTCTCACCCATTGAATACATTTAGCACATTATGAAACGAAAAATGTAACAAAGGAGACCCTGAACTTTTGAGCAGCTGAAATCCTATATCAAGCAAGAATCAGAAAACATTTCACTTTCAAAACTACAGCAATTGGTCTCCTCAGTTCCCAAACGCTTACAGAATATTATTAAAAGAAGAGGGGATGCAACACAGCGGTAAACATGCCCCTATCCCAAATTTATTGAAATGTGTTGGGGGCATCAAATTCACAAGGGGCATGTATTTTTCCAAAAACAATAACATTTCTCAGTTTCAACATTGGATATATTGTCTTTGTACTATTTTCAATTAAATACATGGATAAATAATTTGTACATCATTGCATTCTTTTTTTATTTACATTTTATGCAGCTGAGATTATTGACTGTCTAATAACTTCACCAACATAGTCCTACTCAGAGATGTGGGCAACAGGTAATTCAGAGATGAACTGATGGTAAACAATATACCAGTAATTAATACATAGCCCATCATATCCTCTAACATTTATTAAAACCAAAACAGATAGTTTCATTTCTGTCTGCAGATGTGTAGGTTCCTCTTCTATGTGTGTTGGAGTTTGGTTGTTCTTTGGTGAAACGAGGGATCTTTCTAAAAGCTCTGCTAACATCTGGCATTGCCCTGCTCTGATTAGCTTTAATTATTTATTTTCTATTTAATCCCATCTTTTTAGATCCTAAAAAGATCCTGCAGAGTTTACATACTGAATGGGATATAAAAGCACAACAGGCCCCCTTGTCAATACCATCAGAGGCATTCATTTCCATAAAGGCATAGCTAATTTAGCTTCTGTAACGCATATTGGTTTTGTGATTTTCTATTTTTGGTTTCCCGCTTTTTGTCATTTCTCAGTGGGGACCCTTGCCTTCACAGCTGTGAAGACTTGCAAACTGCTTGGCAGGGAGGCATACAGGTACTGCTCTACCATAATTACTGGGGAACTGTCATACAGGCGACTTACTGGCTGACTGCTGCCTGGCTGGCTGACTGGCTGACTGCTTCCTGGCTGGCTGGCTGGCTGGCTGCTGCCTGCCTGACTGACTGCTCTCTGGCTGACTGGCTGACTGTTGCCTGGCTGGCTGGCTGACAGCTGCCTGGCTGGCTAACTGGCTGGCTGCATGCTGGCTCTTATTGTGTTGTCGTGCCTGCTGCTGTGTATACATCTTTATGTTTGAGTGCAGGCAGGCATCTTAGAAAGGTTAACAGGGTTCTCGGGCTTGTCGCTGCCAAGCGTCACCACATGTACTGAAGCAGAGGACAGACGTGATTGCTCCTCTCACAGATGGAGTGCAGTCAGAAGACTTCCAAGCAGTGCTTGTGGAGGCATGCGAACTTTTCACAAAGAAAGAAAGCACACAAGAAAAATATTCAGTGTCCTCCAGGATTTTGCACACCTGAGAACCCCAGTTCGCTTGATCCCTTTTTCATTATAAACATTATTCACAATGTATTCAAGGTGACTTGCCAGAAAAGTCACAGTCAAGCTATTTGAAACAGATCCAAAAAAGATTTGGTGCCTTGAAGTCCAAGAATCAGAGACAGACATCCCTGGAAGAGTAGGATGGTTTTAAAGGAAATGATGTCAGAGTGTGTATTCATTATTAGCCAATTAAACATGTCGTCGGGGAGTGATGCAGTCAGGCGTGGACATGTTTCACTGTCCATCTTGTAAGAATGATTCAAAGTGAAGAGAGAAAAAAGCATTCATATTCATGACGGCGCCTCTTCGAGGTGTGACAGTATTTCTGTGAATTTGAGAGTGGTATGGTAATCCTGGAGCTTTCTCCGACACACGGGCTCTAGCGGTTGCTGACTGCCTCAGGGAGGGGAGGTGCAGTCAGTGCACTGTTTCCCCACGCGCCCCAGGAGAGAAAACCATTCTCTCTGAAGCAATCATTTGCTTTCAAAACTCGACTTCTCTCAAAAATTCATTCATTTGCCTGTGCACAATGGAAGTGGCAGTATAGCAATTGTTGGTCCAAGCCTGGGCTGCGTATTGAAGGATTATTTTTTTCCATGGTTTGTTCATTTTCATTTATAAAGGCTGGATTACATCTCATTGATGAGGGACTTTTATCCTTTTTGGCTGGTTTCCTCTCCAGTGTTAATGGCTAGCCATTCCAGTGAATGACAAGCAGCTACCTAGATGGACTCATTGCACATTCAAGTTTCTCAGTAAACCTGGGAATTAATAAATGAGAGACAAACAAACAAGAGGTCATAGAGACTGCCATGAGTCATCTGCTTCCTGGAAGCTAATGAATCCCTCTCTGCCTGCCTGGTTTCCAGGAGTATGTAGCACACAGGCATTTTTGCTCTAGTTTTATTTATCTATTTAACCATATCTGATTATGCATTATTTTTTTGCATTATGTTGGATGTAATTGCAAAGTGGCCTGGTGTTCAGGCTCTGCCATATAATTACACGGTTGTTATGTTTTGCAGGGCAGCTTCATTTGGTGAAGAAAATCTCTCTCTCTCTCTCACACACACACACACACACACACACACGCACACACACACACACATACACCGCTGTGAGTCAGATGAAGACAACATGGACACCTACACAGTACTGAGAGGTGAGTAGAATGAGTGAGTAGAATGAAGCTCCCACAGTCTGTTCACAGCGGCAGTTTAAAGCTAGGCCCGGCCCAACGACAGGGGGGATCCACAGGGCAGCACGAGTAACATGACTGAAACACAAGCAGTGGGCAGAATCATTGCCTCATACCGTAAGAACATTCACAAAGAACAAAGAACCCTCACCCTGTTTTTCCTGAATGTATTCTGATGACGAGTGCAGTATGTTAACAATGAGACGACGTTGCGGTGACAGGTTGAGGTGAGGCCGACCAGAACTCCTCTCAACCGCAGCATCACATACTGTTAATGGGCTTCTTTGCGGCGCGGAGCGTACAGTTGTCATGGCAGTCTATTTTTACTTTGGTGGAGGCCCAGCAGGATCAGTGGTTCAGTGTGGTTTTTGAAGCTCACTACGTTGAGATGAGTCACACGTATAGCAGCCCAGCTTCACAGAGCCCACACAACTAATTCACAAGCTGTTCTAGCTAGCTGCTAGCACATGTTCTTTGGCTTCCATCATCTCCTTTGCTTTTGGAGAAGGAGAGGGAAAAAACATCATGTTTTTCACTAAATCTATTAGCTTTCAGCACTTCTATTGTTTGAGCTGTTTGATTTCAGCGGAGTTGTCTTTCGAGCGGTGTATTGTAGTGTTGAGAGGGTTCTGGTTGTGCTAAAACAATACACTTACAGACCTTTGAAAACCTTCAGTGAATTTTGCTTGGCAAGCTAGGAACAGGCTTGCAAAACTGACACTATTTGAAAAGCGTGCAAATGCATGTACTGGGGCTGAGCAACAATGTTGTCTGCAACAACAACTACAAGTATGAGAAATATTATGGAAGATTGGGAAATAGTGATTATTTACTTATCACAGCGTTTCCAAAGTCGGTAAGATAGTTGTAGTTTTGTCATTGTCAAGGTGAAGCACCACTAGGATGTAGAAGTAGAATTACAATGGCCCTGCAGGAGAGGCAGGTAAATATCCTCTGGCAAAGAGATCAGACAAACAAAGAGACAGACAGTGGGGTCCAAAGACTAAACGTCAGTCACTGAAGTATGAATGTCTTCTAGTCAGTCTGGAGGAGTTTTATCTGGGGGCTTCACAACATCATCCAGTTGGCCATTGGGCAATTGTTTAAAGGTTGACTCAATTATTCCCTCTGTGTGTGTGTGTGTGTGTGTGTGTGTGTGTGTGTGTGTGTGTGTGTGTGTGTGTGTTTTCGTTTAATAGATCAAATTAGGAATAGAAGTACTCAGAAGGATACTAAAACATTAAAAAACGTATTAGGAACTTTTTTGTCCAATGAGGACAAAGTCAATTTCCGGCTTAGGGGTTGGGTTTAGGGTCAAACTTCCAATTTGACTAGTGTTAGGATCTGGGTCACTTATCAAGATGTAGGCCTTATGTGTTAGGTTTAGGGTTACGCAATATGTCTAGGTTAAGTTTAGGCATAAATATTAGGTTATTGAGGTTAAGGTTAGGATTAAGTTATGTTTAGGGTTAGGGAACATGGATTTATTTCTGGTCCCCACGAGACTCAAACATCTTTTCAGGGCAGAAAGTAATTTGATTGGCATAGGTGAACATCCAATCGAAATGGAGAGGAGGCAGTGCTCATGAACACTTCAAATTACATCAAGAATCATGCAAATCTGCTAACGTATGCGAAAGAGTAAGTTTGCCTGTAATGTTATAATGAACATTACTTGAGTACATGCTAAATGGCATGTAATGTAGCTAACATTCAGTGGTGAATATTTTGGTCTAGATAACATTCATTAGCTTTTTTGATCCAGCTTGAAATGTTCATGAGCACCAACTCCTCTCCATTTCGATTGGGTGTTCATCTGAACCAACCCCATATCTGCTCTCAGAAGATGTTTGAGTAAGTAAAACTGGTATGTGTGCGTGGGGACACAGCTCGATAAGACCACAAGTTCATTCACCCAGTAACCATGGCGTGTCATAGCTATGTCTACCTATTAGGATGCCAGTGTGACTGAAGACTTGATACAACATTGAGCAGCTCTTTTCATTTCATATCACAAAGAGTAACAGCAACAGCGCCGCATTATACCAGCCAGTCGTATAGTAATGTTGGCTATTCTCCCAGGAAGTCTAAGGTTGCACATTGACAACCATAGAATTACGTAAAGAATTACATAAAGAATTCTAGCATAACATTTAACAAAAAGCTATGCAATACAGCTGACAGGCAACAGTTGTTCCAGTGCACTTTCCTTGTCACTAACTGTTTGGACTAATTAAGATTCCCCAGGTGTCAATGTCTATAACTTATGAAAAGGGGAGGGGACTTTATAAAGTAAAGGGGTGAATCTACAGCCTTGCTTCTGCTTGCCGTTCTACAGTCTTGTCTCACATGTACATCAGCAACCAACTAAATGGAGGAGCTTGTGAAGTCACTTTGTTCAAAGTTTCAGAGTTTATTCTCATATGGATGTCCAGCTACCAGATGTTCTGTCACCTTCCCGAAGCAGTGTGATCAACGCCAGCCAGTCCCGCTGACCTCTAGCCAAAATTCTCTGGTCCGACTCCAACTGTCGTCAGGGATTTCGGTGGCTATGTGGTCATTTATGGACACTGAAGATGACAGTACACATCTATTTATTCCCTGTGGGTTTCCACATGCATGTCTATTGATGGAGGTGTTCCAGCGTGTTGTAGCTGTCTGCTGTCCTAAACAGTTGCAGGACTAATGTCTGGTCCGGTGGGTTCCTTGAAGCTCTCCTGCAAGTTAATACATTCTGGGCCATCTGTTTCCACACACCTCTTTTCCATTACCAAGCTCCACTCCCTGGCCTGTCGGCTAATTAATTGTGGTCCCTCTCCCCACACCCACACTAAAACTGCCTCTAAGAGAATGGGAGAAGGAGAGCCAAACAGAGAGAAAAAGAGGGAGAGAGAAAGAAGAAAGAAAATGACAGGGAGACAGAGAAAGAAAAGAGACAGACACAGACAGCAAGTGAGACAGGGAGAAAGTGAGAGAAGGCGTGTGAAAGAAGTAGGAGATGGAGGGAGATGGACAGTCAACCTGATGCTTTGAGGAGGACACATCACTCAAGGCCATCCTTGCTAGGATACACGCTATGGTTTGAAAGGCTTTCCATTGTTTGTGGACAGCTATGGCAGGTGAAAAGCGACTTTAATAAGCTATTGAAACAACCTAATGTGCCTACCACCGCGTATGCGACCGTGTATACGTCTATACGCGTATGCAACCGTGTATACGTGTATACGTGTATGCACCCATGTATATGCGTTCCTATACCCGTATACATGACGCGCCAGTATACACGTTCAGTCGACTGTCATTGACGACCTACCCAGACGACTGAACGCACGTGTATACGCGTGTAGATATTATTCTATACAGCAGAGGGCGCAGTAACCCGGGGATCTCTAGTCTGTACGAACGGGAAGTTGCTAAACACCTCCGAAGAAGAGATGAGGCATAGGATCGTTTTTCTACAGGTTAGTGAAGGTAGTCACTCATCTAGCGAAAACCACCAGACATTTTGACTGGAGGAGCTTGGTTACATGCAATATAGCTAGTTACCATTGAGTTTTGTTACCTCGGTTTGCTAGCGACATTGTAATTATTTTTTCACTCTCGAACATTTCATCAATGTGGCCGTAAACCATCGGCCGTTGGCCGTTAGCTATACGTCCTCCCTTCCCAAACCGAAGTTCATGTCCATTGCTCAATCAAGCATGTTGTTGCTTAATGTTTTGTAGCCCTATAACCGCAACATCTTTTTTAGGCTCAATTTTTGGTTTACCATTTTTTTGTATTATTGTCTTTGCTATGCTGTTTTCTCTGTATGGGTTTTAACACAAGCGAGACTGGGTGGCTAGTTAAAACCACAGAGAACGAATTCAAATCGCAGACATTAACATGTTTTTTATTAGTATATTTACGATTTTGCATCTCTCTTACATGTTTCCCATGAAGAATCTATTTTATTTCACACTTGTCTGTAAACAGGACTTCTTTCTCTTACATTTTTCTTCACAGAAGAATACTTTACAATACTCTACAATCCTCTACAATACTTTATTTTTCATTATTGTAGATATCATTTAAATGTACTTTGTAAATATGGAAATAAATGCTTTAACGACTTCTGGTTATTATTCAATAAATGTACTATATACATATTCAAATATTTTAGTTTTGTCGTGTCTTTTGAGTTTTCATGGAATCCCTAACATGTGCATTGCAGTTTTACATTGTGATTACACGGTGCAGATCGGGAGTGTCCTATTTCCCTAGAGAGTAGTATAAATAATTTTGTACTCTCTACATTGTTTTCATTTTTTTATTCTGACCCTTTTCAGTTTTATAAAATCAATAACTTTATTTAAATAACAACAGTAGAATTCTAGCCAGCATGTAGTCTTACCAGCACCCGCGCCAATCGAATTAATCATGTATAGGCTACTTCGTTTAAGAAGGTACTGAAAAAAACATCATAAATATGCCATAGCGCAAACTTGTTAAGAAGCGCGGATAAATGAAATGCAAAGCATGTTGTTCGTGTAAAATCAGACATATAGCAGGTTGTCATTTTTCCATGCCCTGGCTAAAGAAATATTAAGTTATTTATTTGGGATTGTGATTGGCTGTATTAAATAAGTCTCAAAATTGTGCTGATATAGGCCTACTGTCAAAATGAATCGCGGCTCCAGTCATCCTTC
>JACXGI010007423.1:0-37474 GCA_016801175.1 Esox masquinongy
CGTTAATCTTCTTCTGGTGAAGCCATGCTTTTGTGGATTTGGATGTGTGCTTTGGGTCATTGTCGTGCTGAAAGGTGAACTTCATCTTCAGCTTTCTAACGGACGCCTGAAGGTTTTGTGCCAAAATTGCCTGGTATTTGGAACTGTTCATAATTCCCTCCACCCTGACTAAGGCCCCGGTTCCAGCTGAAGAAAAACAGCCCCAAAGCATGATGCTGGCACCACCATGCTTCACTGTGGGTATGGTGTTCTTTGGGTGATGTGCAGTGTTGTTTTTGCGCCAAACATACCTTTGGCCAAAAAGTTCAACATTGGTTTCATCAGACCATAACACATTTTCCCACGTGCTTTTGGGGGACTTGATGTTTGTTTTTGCAAACTTCAGCCGGGCCTGGATGTTTTTCTTTGTAAGAATAGGCCGTCTTGCCACCCTACCCCATAGCCCATTCATATGAAGACTACGGGAGATTGTTGTCACATGTAGCACACAGCCAGTACTTGCCATAAATTCCTGCATTTCCTTTAATGTTGCTGTAGGCCTCTTAGAAGCCTCCCTGACCAGTTTTTTTCTCGTCTTTTCATCAATTTTGGAGGGACGTCCAGTTCTTGGTAATGTCTCTGTTGTGCCATATTTTCTCCACTTGATGATGACTGTCTTCACTGTGTTCCATGGTATATCTAATGCTTTGGAAATTCTTTTGTACCCTTCTCCTGACTGATATCTTTCAACATTGAGATCCATCTGATGCTGATGGAAGCTCTCTGCGGACCATGGCTTTTGCTCTGAGATGCAACTAAGAAAATGTCAGGAAAATCCTACTAGAACAGCTGAACTTTATTTGTGATTAATCAGAGTCACTTTAAATGATGGCAGGTGTGTACTGACTTCTATTTAACATGAGTTTGAATGTGATTGGTTAATTCTGAACACAGCCACATCCCCGGTTATAAGAGGCTGTGCAAACTTATGGAACCAGGTTATGGTAAGGTTTTTATTTTTTATTTTTCCCCCTCGAACATTTCAGTTTGTTTTTCAATTGAATTGTTCACATTATAGGTCACATAAAAGTGGAAAAAGTTCTGACATGATTTATCTTTGTCTCATTCTTTTACATCACAAAAACCTGGCATTTTAACAGAGGTGTGTAAACTTTTTAGATCCACTGTATGTTATGGAGTATTAACTGAAAACAAATGATAATTTACCACATTTATTTTCTTTTTATCAGGTGATATTACGAAATAGACTAGTGTATTTCCACCACAAGCTAATGGATCTTATTTGTATCTACATTTGGAAACAACACAACATTTAGGAGATTTGCATAGGCACCTTTGGTTATCCACAATAAAGTATGCCTTCTAATGTTAGAGTTTAATTGTCCTCAACAACAGTAAAATCTGACAATCTCTTATTTGTCAGCTTCTCGCTTTGAACACGACAAAATAATAGCCTACATTGGAGCACTTTCGATCCGGCATATTGGAGAAGAAAACATTCATGTGGGCGCCAATTATGAGAAGAAGCATTGGGGGCTGTAGGATACCCAACAGATAAGTGCTTTCTGTGGCTTGATTCGTAACACGCATCTATAATCAATTCATACATTTGTGATTGATGTCAACTTGGATTTTGGTTTGGCAAGAACCGATTGCCCAAAGCGTGTGTTGGCAGTGAAAAGCGCATCATCTTTCTTTTCTCTTAAATCCTTAATTCTGCGAGCAAACTTGCAATTAAATAATTAGTAAAGTCACATTTAAATGCTAAATTCATAAGCATGAATAAGAATGACAATTATATACTTTCAAAATTGCTTTTTTATCACCTTTCTGTTTACTAAGTAGTTTTGGAGTAGTATCGTTCTTCGTTCATATAAGTACACGTAACACCTACATTGTTCCTACATAACTACCCATTCTTACCATGTACTTACATTCTTGTTACTACGTACAGTAGTTACGTGGGAACTACCCTGTAAATAACGGGCTGTAATTTGAAGGGTTACCTCATTATTTCCCTGACGTAAAACCTAGGAGGTACCCTAAGGTTTTGGCACAGAGGTCAATCCTCCCAGTGGGACATGCAATCCCCAGGCTAAACTGAACAGATAATTGCATTGTTATAACTAGGGATTGAGACTAGGGATTCCATTAAAATTTAGTTTTCATTTTGATGATGTACAAGATAAAATAAGAGACATTATCGACCAGTTTTTATTTGTAAATTTGATTAGTTCAACTACGTTGTTCCCTGTCGCCTGCCTATTTGCCATCATCTAGCACCACATTCACGGAACACCCCGGACTTTCCACTACCACACGCATCTGTTCCTCATCACATCACCCCGGACTTCCCATCATTACACACACCAGATCCTCACTACTACAGCCTATAACTGCCCTTGTGTTTGTCGGTGTCTTTGTGGAGTATTGTCTGCTAGTTGTTCGTGTGTAATGTTCGTTGTTTTTGTCACTTAGTGTGCTTGTTCCTTTCTATCAGTTCTAGCTGTTTCGGCCTTCATTGTTTGTATTTCGCATTATGCTTCTCAGCTTTGTAAACCTTTGTTTCGCCATTCATCCTGCGCCTGGGCTCCTTGCTTGCCACACTGTGACATACATGTATAACAACATGTACACAGTTTCAAAGAATGATTTACAATAGCCTACATGAAAATATAGGAAAGTTATTTGGCGATTGTATTGATGAAAAACAGTAACATGTAACACATTTGCTGAATTGATAATTGATGATCATTGGTATTTCGTTTTGTGAATAATTATTTAGCTTAATACATTTGTAGAATCTTAATCTTCAGTAAAATAATCAGAGAAAATTCAAAGAGAGATGATAGGATGTGTATGCGATTCTGTTTCTCTTTCTCTCCTAAGATAAACAGTGAACAAAAATGCCATTTCCAATCATGTATCACAAGTACACAAAAGAAATTTGTGGGTCCATTTTAACACATTTTAAATAGTCCTAAAATATTATGTAGAGTACTAAAGTACAAGATAAGTGGTTCTAAAACAATACACTAAGTATACTGATTTCTTCACTCGTGACGCTGTGACTGTTATTAAGAGTTTGAACTGTAAGCTCATATGATTCTCTCATAAAGCAACCAAAAGAATAATTTAAAAAATATTTAAGAACAAGAGAAAAACAAAACAATAAGAGTTAGCATAATTTATATGCAATGGGGAGGAGGTCACCATTGTCCTTCATTTTTTGAATTTTGTCTTCAACTTCTGCTGTTATTGCCGCCCGGCAACTTTGAATAAACTCTGACACCTTTTCGCCCTTCTGATGTTGGATCTGAGCAAAGACCTCGGGGTCAGCCAGGTAAAGTTCAGCAACTGGGCAGAACATGCCACAGTGTTTTGATCCACACCAACTTTTATGAAGGCTTGCTTCATCAATCCGCATTTTCTGTAGGCTTTTAAACACATTTGGTACCTCTTGATGAGCCCTTGCTGTTGCACACTGTTGAAACAAAAAATATAATTTAGACAGAATATTCTGAGGAAGGTATTTTAACTAGAAGGACAGGCCAACCTAAGACGCAAATTGTGTCATAAACCAAGATCTAAAAGAGGCTTACATTGCTGACATACACATTTAGAAAGGAAAACAAATTAGAATTAAAATTGCAAGCAGCACTGAGCAGGTTTCAGCCTGATTACACCACTTTTACAATATGAGACTCATAGTCACCCAATTTCCTTAGTCCTATGAACAACTTGCGTGAAGTTGGCCCCCCACCCAACACAAAACTTCAGCAAAATAGGCTCAATCGTTTGTACTCCGTTTGTGCCGTGCCATTAACATTTTAATTTGTGCTGCTTCTCTATTTTATATATTAGACATTTAATCATTGGTGATGACGTCACTCAGCCACCCAACATGCTCCAAATTCACTAAAAATAGGCTCAATTGTTTGTGCTTCGTTTTGTGCTGGTTTTGTGCTGCTGTCATTTTTAGAAATTAAATAAAATTGTATAGGTCATTCTGAGGACACTCATCCCCCAACATCCTCCAAACTCACCCAAAATAGTCTTGTTTGTGCTTCGTTTGTGCTGTTAAAAGTTTTGTTTGCACACCTGCACTAATGCACCCAAGAAGGGCACTTCAGAGTGTAAGGGGAAAAGCGGCATGAGCTCTGTACAAATTAGGCCCTATCTGTGCACGTGCTAGAGCTAAAGGGGGAGGGAGTCTTACAACTTTGACGAACGGGAACCTCTTTCAGTGGGTGCGTTTTCAGCTTGGACAGTGTCTTCTTGCTGCTGTGTGAGGCCTCGTCAGAGGAACATTCAGTATCAGTAGAGCTTTTGTCCGTATCACTTCCAGAAATGTAAACTGGGTCCACAACAGCAATTGTTTTTACATTATTTTAGACATTTATTTTTGATGGGAGTCTAAACCATTATTTACACTCAGTATACTTGATTATCTCTAATCTCACATCCCATTCTCATTTAAAACCTTTGTCATTATACTTTAAGGCTTTTAATAAATGAGATCAAACCACAACAGGGCACTTGACATTTCATAAAAAATATTAAGCACTAAGTTCCATGAACTAATGTGGCAGAAATAAGTTTAGCAGGTCAATGAATAGTATTTGAAGAGTGATTGTATTAACAAGAATTACGAGAAGTTCCAGAACACAGTTCCATTCTCTATCAAACATTTGAGATATAACTACTAAAACCAACCAATAACTAGCAACAATTCAACCGTTGATTTATTCAGTATATAAAAAAATAAGAAACTACAATGTTCATGGTGAGCTATTTACCAATGAGTTAACCTTTATCATTAGTAACGTAACAAATATAACTTAACAGATTTTTCCAATCAATCAAATGGATGTTGTTATATGTACACCGCTTGGTTGAAACATCTTTATTTACCTTTTTCCTTTTTAGTCTCTTTTTGATTTGTTGTCCGGTTACAAGGTTTAATTATTTCCTTCAAGTTTCATCTTTAGCAGCCAGCTGAGCCCTTAGTTTGAAAATCTCTGCCATTGCAGTTGGTGATGGATATTCAATGTCTGTAAACAAGAATGAGAGATTATTATGGTTTCAGAAGAGTAGCGAGGAAGGCGTAAAAGGTGAATATGGCAGGTCTGTAAAGACGAAAAGTTTACACTGTCCCATGTAAGTCAATTGGCTACATGGTGGCACTTGTTTGTCTTCACATCACGGCCTTCCCATTTTGGAAAACCGAATGTATCATCTAATTTCGCACGCTATATCCGTTGCCCCGTTCACTTTCATTGTAGCCGGGAGATGCTTCCTTTTAAAAAATCGTAAACTCTCAAAACTGTATTAATTCCAAAAAATAATGTCTCCACAGTCCAGGATTAGGCTAGATAATCTGAAAAAAGGCCCCAGGATCAAAAATAGCTAACCTTTCCTTTAAGTTCTGGAGAAGGACAGTATAGAGGTTGGCCAAATATACGTTCTTAGCCACTTCATCACTGTGGCGAGACTTAAGCTTTTTTTAAATCACCTTTCTACAGTGTGGAAATTTCACACGCAAGATTGTGTTCTAAAAACGGTAGTGTTGTTGATCTCAAAGTGCTGCTACAGATGGAGAATAATCATTGTTAAACTGTTAAGTATGATGTATAATACCCCAAACGTTAAATTATTGGCATGTAGACAGTTTATATAATTGAGCATACCCTTCTGGACACCCCTGGACTTGGTTTTGTGGGTTCTTTGTTTTCACAGTGGTTGGCTTTTTCTCTTCCTCTGCTGTAGATGAGTCATCATCTGTTTTTAAATTAAGGACAAATAGTCAAGTTCAGGAATGTTTTAAAATCTGCACATTTGAAATTGGCAAGTGTAATTAAGGGGTGGCATGATTGCAAATATAAAGTTAGTTCTTAGTGAATGTTGTTTCTTTGTGATTTTTGTTTTTTCTGAAAAGGAGTTCCAAGTTTGCAAATCGTTTTTACAGCTACAAACCTGTCGTTATATTACTTTAATACTTGGACTGCAGTTAATTACTGCTCAAAACAGACAAAAGGTGCGTGAACAGAATGGGATTTGATGGTCTGCTGCTCTATATACTACCATTCAGTTTTGAAGTTAGAAATTTCCTTGTTTTTTAATGAAAAGCTAATTTTCTGTCCATTAAAATTACAACACATTGAACAATGTAGACATTGTTAATGTTGACAATGACCATTGTAGCTGGAAAAGGCTGACTTTTAATGGAATATCTGCATAAAACACAAAGTGCCATTAGAACACAGGACTGATAGTTGCTGATAATGGGCCTTTGTAAGCCCATGTAGATATTGTAGATATATCCACTAAAAATCAACCGTTTAATTCATTAAAAATGTACATTTAATTCATAATATATACAAAAACCATAGAGACATGTTTCACTGCACCTTGAGTAGATTTTGAAAGCCTTTTCCCAAAGAAGTAATGGCAACCTAACTACCTGTAGCCCACCTACAAAGGCAAACTAACACACTTTGAAGACGCACTCTTTTCATTGTGCTGACAGATTTTGCGCCAACCATTATTACAACTTTCATAATTTTAGAGATCGACAAAACTAACACTGAGGGCGTTAAAATCTCAACAGGAGGCCCAATCCAAGATTTGCCACTGGCAATGGATAGCTAGCCAACAAAAATATAAACTGTTTGATAACTTTTTGTCTCTACAAGCTAACTACCTAAGTTAGCTCTTTGATAATAGTACACTTGAACTTTATGTATTTAGCTGGCATAATGTTAACACATGTATGAATATCCAGAATATCCTATAAATAGCCATACTGCTCGGTACAAATGACCTAGTTAATCCTGTTTGGGGGGAAAAAAACAAGGACTTAACCGCTTACCTTCAAAAACGTATTACCTAGAGGAAAACTGGCAAACTGAAGACAAATTAAATTGGCACACAGGGCTATACAAATTCACAGCTTGTGATTGGTCAATAGGATAGCTGGTCGAAATGACATCGCATTAACCCTAAAATATCTGGAAAAAAATTAATTAACTGTATTTCTCCAAACACCTGCTAGTGTTTCCTGGTTCTTTAAAGGGGTGCACAATTTTGTTTTTGCCCAGCACTCAAAAAAATATTCAAATTGTACCCTAGCACCTGTATTTATTCATATAAAAGGTAGCCTACATTATACAATTATGAATTATATTATATTAATGAGACTGTATACTATAATTATATTTAATTAATTATATGTTTTGTATTATTATTTATCAAAACGATATCAACTTTCATATCCAGAAATCTAAAGCTGCGAAAGGTGTTTACTTGATTGATCCCAGTTTTTGATGCGCGCAGACAAGATTTTGCTAATTTATCTTAATTTTGGGCTGGTAGGGTTCACATTAGCTATTTCCAATAATGTTCTTAAAGAAAAGTGTCAAGATATTTCTTCGAAAAGAGGACAATTCGAAAAATAACCATAAGCTTTCTAGATGGATGCAAAAAAGGACTACTAAAAAAGAAAGTTAGATGCCCAATATGTAAATTGAAAATGCGATTGTATAATGTTGAGAGTCGAGATGGCTTGGAGTGGTGAGTTCTGAATTGTTAAAACCAATACATTTGATGTTTATATGCCCTTGTGGCTATCCTCGAATTAAGTATACAGTGAGGGAAAAAATTATTTGATCCCCTACTGATTTTGTACGTTTGCCCACCGACAAAGAAATGATCAGTCTATAATTTTAATGGTAGGTTTATTTGAACAGTGAGAAACAGAATAACAACAAAAAAATCCAGAAAAAGGCATGTCTAAAATGTTATAAATTGATTTGCATTTTAATGAGTGAAATAAGTATTTCATCCCCTCTCAATCAAAAAGATTTCTGGCTCCCAGGTGTCTTTTATACAGGTAATGAGCTGAGATTAGAAGCAAACTCTTGAAGGGAGTGCTCCTAATCTCAGCTCATTACCTGTATAAAAGACACCTGTCCACAGAAGCAATCAATCAATCAGATTCCCAACTCTCCACCATGGCCAAGACCAAAGAGCTGTCCAAGGATGTCAGGGACAAGATTGTAGACCTACACAAGGCTGGAATGGGCTACAAGACCATTGCCAAGCAGCTTGGTGAGAAGGTGACAACAGTTGGTGCGATTATTTGCAAATGGAAGAAACACAAAAGAACTGGCAAACCTCCTCGGTCTGGGGCTCCATGCAAGATCTCACCTTGTGGTGTTGCAATAATCATGAGAACGGTGAGGAATCAGCCCAGAACTACATGGGAGGATCTTGTCAATGATCTCAAGGTAGCTGGGACCATAGTCACCAAGAAAACAATTGGTAACACACTACGCCGTGAAGGACTGAAATCCTGCAGCGCCAGCAAGGTCCCCCTGCTCAAGAAAGCATATGTACAGGCCCGTCTAAAGTTTGCCAATGAACATCTGAATGATTCAGAGGAGAACTGGGTGAAAGTGTTGTGGTCAGATGAGACCAAAATCGAGCTCTTTGGCATCAACTCAACTCGCCTTGTTTGGAGGAGGAGGAATACTGCCTATGACCCCAAGAACAACATCCCCACCGTCAAACATGGAGGTGGAAACATTATGCTTTGGGGGTGTTTTTCTGCTAAGGGGACAGGACAACTTCACCGCATCAAAGGGACGATGGACGGGGCCATGTGCCGTCAAATCTTGGGTGAGAACCTCCTTCCCTCACCTAGGGCATTGAAAATGGGTCGTGGATGGGTATTCCAGCATGACAATGACCCAAAACACACAACCAAGGCAACAAAGGAGTGGCTCAAGAAGAAGCACATTAAAGTCCTGGGGTGGCCTAGCCAGTCTCCAGACCTTAATCCTATAGAAAATCTGTAAAGGGAGCTGAAGGTTCGAGGTGCCAAATGGCAGCCTGATTTGGAGAAGATCTGCAAAGAGGAGTGGGACAAAATCCCTCCTGAGATGGGTGCAAACATGGTGGCCAACTACAAGAAACGTCTGACCTCTGTGATTGCCAACAAGGGTTTTGCCACCAAGTACTAAGTCATATTTTGCAGAGGGGTCGAATACTTATTTCATTCATTAAAATGCAAATCAATTCATAACATTTTTGACATGCGGTTTCTGGATTTATTTGTTGTTATTCTGTCTCTCACTGTTCAAATAAACCTACCATTAAAATTATAGACTGATCATTTCATTGTCAGTGGGCGAACGTACAAAATCATTTCCTCACTGTATGTGTGTGTGTATATATATATATATATATATATATATACAGCTCTGGAAAAAATTAAGAGATAACTGCACCTTTTTTCTTTCCTTTCCAAAAAAGTTGAAAAGGAACGTTTTGAGTGAGGAACAGATGGGTTAAAATTAAGAGACCACTGCAAATTGAACGTTTCTTTTCCGCACTCAAAACCTTACTTTTCGACTTTTTTGGAAAGGAAAGAAAAAGGTGCAGTGGTCTCTTAATTTTTTCCGGACATGTATATGTGTACATATATGCAGGTCCGGAAAGAATTAAGAGACCACTACTAATTTTTCTTAAATCAACATCTCTACATGTATGGCAGCCACTCTGTTCCAGTGTCTGTTAAATTCCAACACAGGCACACCTCATTTTACTTAATGAGGTACTGATTAGGTGATTACCTGAACCAAATCTAATATAACAAGGAAAAGTATCAATACCACTGCTGTGGTCATCCCTATCCTCTTGCAATAGGACCAGCTGGATGGCAAAAACAGTGCAAGTAGTACCTCAAAGGTAATTTGAATGAAAAAATAACTATTCAGCATGACAAAAGAGTTGAAAAGAAAAGCTTTGAGTGAAGAAAAGAAGGGTTCTGTTCTGGCTTTACTGGCAGAGGGATACAGTGAGCGTCAGGTTGCTTCCATCCTGAAAATTTCAAAGATAGCGGTTCATAAGAACAAGGTCAAGAAACAGACATTGGGGACAAGAAAGCTACAGTCTGGCAGAGGGTGAAAATGACTGTCCACTGACCGAGATGACCATCAACTCAGTGACCTACAAAAAGACCTACAAAAAGAATGGCAAACAGCAGCTGGGGTGAAGTGCATGGCGAGGACGGTTGGAAATAGGCTCCTAGGGGGAGGGCTGAACTCGTGCAAAGCTAGAAAAAAGCCCTTCATCAATGAGAAGCAAAGAAGAGCCAGGCTGAAGACCATAAGGAATGGACCGTAGAGGAACGGAGTAAGGTCATCTTCTCTAACAAGTCAAATTTTCAGCTTTGCCCAACACCTGGTCATCTAATGGTTAGACGGAGACCTGGAGAGGCCTACAAGCCACAGTGTATCGCACCCACTGTGAAATTTGGTGGAGGATAAGTGATGATCTGGGGATGCTTCAGCAAGGCTGGAATCGGGCAGATTTGTCTTTGTGAAGGACGCGTGAATCAAGCCAAGTACAAGGTTATCCTGGAAGAACACCTGCTTCCTTCTGCTCTGACAATGTTCCCCAACTCTGAGAATTGGTTTTTCCAGCAGGACAATGCTTCATGCCACACAGCCAGGTCAATCAATGTGTGGATGGAGGACCACCAGATCAAGACCCTGTCATGGCCAGCCCAATATCTAGACCTGAACCCCATTGAAAACCTCTGGAATTTGATCAAGAGGAAGATGGATCACAAGCCATCAAACAAAGCCGAGCTACTTGAATTTATGTGCCAGGAGTGGCATAAAGTCACCCAACAGCAATGTGACAGACTAGTGGAGAGCATGCCAAGACGCATGAAAGCTGTGTTTCATTAAAAATCAGGGTTATTCCACCAAATATTGATTTCTGAACTCTTCCTGAGTTAAAATAAAAGATACTGAATTTGGGGTTTTCATTAGTTGTCAGTTATAATCATCAAAATTAAAAGAAATAAACACTTGAAATATATCAGTCTGTGTGGAATGAATGTATACATTATACAAGTTTCACTTTTTGAATGGAATTACTGAAATAAATCAACTTTTTGATGATATTCTAATTTTATGACCAGCACCTGTATGTGTTAGGGCACATTTAAATCTGCAGACAAGGCTAGGGCCTTGAATATCTCGAGATACCAGGGTGGCAGGAGTTTACCCTGGATCTGGCGTTTTCGCCACGCTTGGGTTTACTGGGTTTGATTATGGGTTAGTGTGGTCGTAAATTTTTGACGGTCTCTCGTACTTGCGAGGGACCGGCAAAAATAACATAACTGTGGTGTCTGGACATGTGAACAATTGTGGCTCTGGGAGTTATTAGGTTTTCCGGTTAATGGCGTTTTCATTCGGCGACGGATGCATGGCCTACCTGGCTGATTGGAGGAATATAGACGAGGTAACGTACGGGGGTTGCAGAAGGTATAATAGCAAGTTGATTGGAAGGCGTACGGTATGTGTTATGTGGTGATTGATGAAAGCTTTAGGGAAGTTTGTGTGGGGTTTATTGATTTCTGTGTTGTAGTTATTTTCGCTTAGGTTGGATCTGGATTGTCCCTCTGACCGCTCCCGCCCTCCCGCGGTGTTCCACCAGGCCGATTGCTGGGAGTCCAAGGAGTTTTGCATCGTCCCACCCCGCCCGGCAACACTGCATCGGTGGAGAACATTTCCCTACCATCGACGTAGCCAACCCGCTGGTGACCGAGATGACCCTCAACTCATTTTACTCTATGGCCCAGACTTTGTTGTTGTGAACGTAGTGATGCTGAAGGCCGTCTGGAGGCTGTTTTGCTGTGTTGGGTGGGTCTTCGTGGGTCATGAAAAGGATCAAAAGGGAGGAGAAGGATACACCAGATACATAACTTCTGGTTACAGCGACCAAAGAAGACTACAGACGCGAGGTTGGGGTAGAGGCTATGCTAACCGCTACGTTTATGATGATGGCTACCACCACTGTGGTTCGACTGGACATTGGGTTTGGGAAGATACCCATGGAAATCAAGACAACGGCTGTTTTAAATGTAGTGTTCCCGCAAGAATAGAGACAGTTCCGGCTAACACGCTGGTATCACCGTGAACGACCCAACGGGAACACGCAGGAACACTAACCGCCTGAGGGAGGGGTGCTGACGGTCAGAGGAGATGGACCAGAGAACATCAACCGGTGAGATCATTCCTTAACATAGCCCTGTTTTGCTCTGACATATTTAGAGGATACAGGACTTACAGCTTTTCATAGGATTTAGTAAAATAGGTGATTGGGTTGAGAATGTCAGGATTGATGGATTTGAGAAAGTACGGTTTGCAGGGTATTTCAGTTATAGCATCTGTAGTTAGGAAAAGGCCATTGTTGTTCCGTGTCCTGACAACACTCCCATGCAGTCAACCTATTGCGGGCAATTAGTGCAGGATCTTAAACAGCTCTCTATTGGTGGTATGGGTTTCTGTGCGAAATGCGAGAAAGGTGTCTTGTTCGTTTTTCGACAGTAGGGGAATTGAGCCCCAATGTCTCCTTGCAAAACCTGTATTGTAGGTAGGGGAGATTCGGTCCCTGTGGGCAAGAAGTGAGAAGTCCTTGGATTGAATTCCAGCGACATGGAGGAAGTTATGGAGGCAATTTACTGAGCTTATGTATTGATTAGGATGGAGTACAGATTGCTCCTGTATATAATGATTTTCGGATATTAAATCATTGATATTGTGTTGTGGTCGACCTAGTAAATGCATTTTCCCTTTTGGTATTCCCTGTGCAAGAGGGTTCCAATTGGCTGCATTTTGAATTCTTCAGTGAAATATATTTGGTCTCGTTCACCAAGATTGTTGTTAACCTAGAAGTTTTTTTTTAATTTGCCAGGGTTTGCTTTGTTTGGTGTACACTTAAGCCGAACGGCATTCACTGTGTCGTTAATGTGTTTCTCTGGCCCACTCTATCGGTCTTTGATAAAGATCCAATTCCACAAAATTGAAATTTGCTATTCCATGTTGTGCTGTTAGCTGGCACACGTGAACATAATCATCAGAAAAATTTGGATTTTATACAATGTTAATGTTCTAAATTATTTATTGTGACTTGATTTTATTGACGTCATATGTCTGTTTTCTGTCAATATCACCATTCTTGAGAGTTTTCTTAATTTACACCCTAATGTTGAGTTGCTGTGTAGATATGACAAGCACATGTTTACAAACTGCAACAATATTAGATGGGTAGGACAATAAATCTGAACCTTCATTTAACAAAGTATATCGGCTTAGTTGAAAGAATAACATCTTTCTACAGACAGACTGAGGACAATGTCAGATTTTTAATGTATGGAAACTTAAATTTCATATACATTAAACAAAGCATTTGGCCTTTTCAATGGCTCACCATAAGTGGGTAAAGCTAAGCGCTCCAGGAAGGGGGGCAGACCCCCTAGGGTGACCCCAACCATGTTTCCCATTAAATCAGGGCAGCCTATTACAAAGGATGTTCAGACTAGTCACACCTGTGGTAATTTCAACACGAGTACATTCAGTTTTGGGTTAATCAAACATTGAGTGAATGCTAAATATATTTTCCTTTTAATAGCTTTAAACATTTAAATTTCTGGTTTTGTGACCACTTGAACAATTAGGTAGAGACCTTAATGCCGTGTTTCCACTGGTGCCAAACACTGTTGTTTTACCCTGAAGTCCAGACTTTTTTCTGTTTGCACTGACACGGGCCAGGGCCAGTTGGCCACGGCCGAGTGACCCGGCTCTCTCTTGGTGCCAAGCCCCGGACTTTAGGACTTAGGGTGGGGTTTGCGGACATGGTGTGAAAACGCGGCATTTTGTTCTATTCAAATGGCGATATGTATCGTTTGCTTTAGGCTTCTCGTAATGGTTTTCATCCGATCTAAAAAACAGATTCCGGATAAAATAAAGAAAATGAAGCAACAGTACAGGGAAGCAAAGACTCAGAACGGAAAGAGTTGGAATGACCAAAGGTGGTATGATACCACTGACTCAATAAAAAATGGAGCGCTGAGATCGAGAAATTGCCTGCAGACCCTTTTACAACATAAAATTACCTCAGAATTCCCCCAAATCCTTCTATTAAAGGTAGATTGTTTTGACAAAATACTTATCAAAAGTATATTGATAAGTACTAAATAATTAATACACTGGCTTATAGTTACGAGTGTAGGTGGAAAAGGAGCCGGTCGCAGAAGGAATAAATTAGTTTTATTACTCAAGTTCAAACGCTGTATTGTAAACAAACTGAGCATGGCGTTATTGTTTATTTTATTTTACCACCAGAAAAATATCGCCTTTCATTTTTCATAACCAGAAAATTAAATTGCGTTGATAGTTTACTCCTCCCTCCCCACCTCAGCCTCTCCTCAAGTCCTTGGTACCAAATGTATAGTGGAAACAGGAAAGTCTGGAGCCAACATGAATCACAGGTGTGACGGCATAAGTCAACCCCATTGTTGTTGATAGGACAATCTTAATGTCAATAGAACGAGACAAATTATGCATGAATATTGTGATTTGGGGTTTGGCTGACCGCCACTATTTGGTATAAAAATGAATCAAAGTTGGTGAATTTCCCTGCACTTTAGGAGGTTAATTAAGACATTATGTTTGTGATGTCACGAGGTAGTTTGGCCACTGCCTGTGAAAATGCTAATTTTGGGTGCTGTTGATATGCAACTTTGAGAGCTGTTTAGCTATGTAAGACAAATTTGTCAATAGGTTATACGGTTTATAATTCCTTCACACAAGCGACCATGTTGCACATTTGTCATTTTTGATTTTGTTTGTGGATGTTGTGTTATTATAATTTTCATTTTGTTTTTGCTGATTATTCAGTTTGTGACTCCTTATTGAATGAATATTAGATTCATCCCTACTATCAATTTTCTTTTTTCATGTCCGTCCTGTAATGATGGCCGTATTCACTGTGATTCTGCGTTCACTCATGGCGTCACTTTTCCGTTGACTTTATGACCTGAAAGCAGGGGGGAATGTATGAAATGATTCATTATGATTGAAAAGAGCTGAACTGTTCAAAGCAAATCAAATTGGTACTTAAAGAGTTACATGAACAATTGGGTTTTTCCTGTTTGCATAGTTATAACAGAAAATTGGCATCTGTTATGGCCCTTAGTTTCTAGTCACAGTATTTGTCTAACTTGAGTTTTTAAAAATTGTTAGATGATGTAAAGTCTAATGTGGTTATCGTTTAGTAGAATACATCTTGCCATTTTGATTTGGCTTAGTAAAGTAAGAACTAAATTGTTGGGATGAATAGTGACTATGCTCTTCTTTCCGGTTACCCTGATAAATCAATAAATAAACTTCAATTAGTGCTGCACACGGCTGCTAGAATCCTAACTAGAACAAAAAAATGTGAACACATTACTCCAGTACTAGCCTCTTTAGGGTTAGGGCTGATTTTAGGGTTAGGGCTGATTTTAAGGTTTTATTGTTAACCTATAAATCAATACATGGACTTGTTCCTACTTACCTCACTGAAATGATTCAGCCATACATACTTACATGTAACCTTAGATCGCAAGATGCAGGCCTTTTAATTGTACCTAGAATTTCTAAACAAACAGCCGGGGGCAGGGCCTTCTCTCATAGAGCTCCACTACTGTGGAATGATTTGCCAGTTAAGGTTAGAAATGCAAACTCAGTGCAAACTTTCAAGTGTCTACTAAAGACTCATCTCTACAGCATGGTCTATGATTAAGTGTAGTCTGGCCCAGGGGCGTGAAGGTGACCAGAAAGGCTTGATACTGTCCAACCTTGCTGTCTTGCCAGGTGGGCTCTCATCGCCACTGGGATGCCCTCCCTCCAATGCCATTCGGGGGCGGAGTCACTGGCTTGTTGTTGTCTCTCTGTTACGCCCTTGTGCAATTGGGCTGTACTCTTCTGGCAATACTCGGCCCTCATTCAGGGTGGTTACGGTTGGTGGGTGTCCCTTTGGTTGATGCTTGGTAATGTGGGTGATTTCCTGCCTGTTGGGCCCTATCCCCCGGATAGGGCCACAGTGTCACTGAACCCCCGTCTCAGCCCCAAGTTCTTACGCTGCTATATTATTGTGCTGGGGGAGTAGGGTCAGTTCTCCTTCTCCACTATAAATCGTTGTAGATCTAAGGAATGCATTTTCTAAATTTTCCCTGTCTCCTGCCGTTTTAAACTTAGGAGGACATGAGGTCTTGGCCCACACCTGCGGAGTACCAGGCTTGAAAGACTCGTTGCTGTCCCTGTCCAAAGTCCTCCTGGTTGTGTTGCAGATCAAGACGATACCTGACGATTTCAGCTGCCACTCTGCTGACCCCCCCCCCCCCCCGTGTTGTCCCTGTCCTTGTCCCTTTGGTCATGCTTCCGACCTGGACTAGGTTTAAATAGACTCTGGACTCAGCCCACATGCATTTATTCATTATTACAATTTGTACTCTTAATATGTTCACCCGGCACAGCCAGAAGAGGACTGGTCACCACTCTGAGCCTGGTTCCTCTCTAGGTTTCTTCCTAAATTTCGGCCTTTTTAGGGAGTTTTTCCTAGCCACTGAAATTCAACACTACTGTTGTTTGCTCCTTGGGGTTTATGGCCGGGTGTTTTGTAAAAGCACTTTGTGACAACTGCTGATGAAAAAAGGGCTTTATAAATACATTTGATTGAAATTTGATTGATTGATATGAGAATGTGACCGTTAAGTTTGTTTGATTGATATTTGAATAGAAGTAATCATGTTAATCTCATGCACTATGGAATAAGTGGGTAAAAAGGTGCAGGGAACAAATTTTTGCTATAATTTTAATTGAAACTGAGATAATAATTCTGCATCAAGTTCTGTTCTAGAAAAGCAAGTTGAGAAGTTCACTTGGTCTAAATTGTAAAGAGAGACACAGACCCCAAAAGCCCACCCCTGGGGCACACTACTCACACAAACATCAGTGTGGGGGGGTTGTGTAAATTGGGTTTTAGACACATTTGAACTCCTTAGAGAAGAAACATTTTTCCTGGTGACATTATCAAAATTGTTATTGTAATTCGGCTACACTGAATACTTTGTGTTCATAATTTTGGTTTTGACTGGTTACAATAATTAGTTTGCTCTCAAACACCAAATGCTATTTGTTGAAAGTAGAGATTTTTAAGGGCCAATTGTAACTATCACTTTGAGAGTTTATCTAGTACAGAAGGGAGTTGAAAAGTACAAAAAGATAGGAATTGAATCTGGATTCTATATTTCCTTGTGTAAAAGTGTAACATGTTTATAGATCAAGATTGGATCACACACTTCTAATCAGGATATTCCCACCCAACATCAGGGTGAGCTCTGGGGAAATAGGGCGGGGGGGATCATGATTTATGACAGGATTACAGTGTCTTTGATGTGTCAGTGCTTAGAAAAACAAATGTATCAAATACATGTTAAATAACAGCAGGGTTGGGTAGGTTACTTTTTAAATGTAATCCGTTACAGTTACAAGTTACCTGTCCACATTTGTAATCAGGAACGTAACTTTTTGATTACTCAAACTCTGTAACGTAATCTGATTACTTTGAATTACTTTTAGTATTACTTTAATATTAAGATGCATTAGAAAACTAATAGGAATAGCCTATAACCAATTGAACACATTTTGCGGGATCAATGTTAGAGTTTACATAGCTGGCCAAAAACTGAATTTGCATACACTTGCGTACACTAAATCTGCAGTAGTCTGATGTTTTGCTCCACAACCACAAACGTTGTCAAAACGTTGCCAAAGCCCCAGGCACGCGTTTCACGCGTTCACGTTTGCAATCGTGAACACCTTCACACAAATACATTTTACCTGCGAGAATGTAAGCTGTGATTATTAGGGCCACCAGCGATCGATTTTCAAAACGCAAATGAAAGAAATAAACTGTGATTATACACCTGCACTCTTAGCTTAAATTCAATGCGGTCAGCAGCCAATGATAACCACAATTTTCTAAGATGCAAAGCAAAAGCAGGATCACATGGCCTACCTGTATGGACGGAGTTGAGGTGGCTGCGTCAAATGCAAATCATCATCCTGTGGCAAAATGCTTCCCAACACATTCTCTCCTCAAATGTCGTGATGAATTCCTTATAATTTTTTATCTTGAAGGTAGCGCCATGTTACAGCTATCAAACAAATAGTTGCCTAATCTTCGAAACTCTTCCTGGCTGTATTGTTCGGTGCGTTTCACAAACAGACCTTGAAACTTGAAAAATATATAACACCAGGTAGGCATATCGCCTATCATTGTTCTGAGAAAGATGCATCGAGTGGATAACTAAATCACATTTAATATGGGTAGCCTTATATTATCGTAGATACACCCTGTTTTTACCAATAAAACTAGAGCTTCATCGGTCACTAATCTGGTTATGTGCGCCCTTTGCGCGCATGATTATCACACCCAACAACTAAGGCGCGCAATTGTTATTTTGGTTCAAATAATGATGTTTTTAAAACATTATGTAAAAAAATCTAACATGCAACTAACATGTGTCATAATTATTCAATTGAAGTAATCCAAAAGTAATCTTATCTTTTTTCAAAAGTATCTGTAATCCGATTACAATATTTTAGTTGGTAACATAACGGATTAGAGTTATTGTTTTTTGTAATCCGTTACATGTAACTGATTACTTGTAATCTGTTACTCCCAACTCTGAATAACAGTTATGATAGTTGAGCTTCAAGATGGTGGGAAATGTTGCGAGTCGCAATAAGGTACTTAATCATTTGTGTTAAACAAAAGTGAATTTGATTGTACTTCCGAGACAACACAATCAGATGTAATTATATATCAACTGAGATCTGGTTAGATGATGAATTGAGAATGGTTGTGAACTGTCTTTGAGATTAATACTTCAACGTAAACAAACAATGTAACAAATGAGTAATTGGAACAGTAATAGGAAATTGTGTTCTTCTGTAATTTTTGTTATTTGTTGGTCATTGAATCTATACCAACTATAGAAAAGAGTGAGATTGTTATTTTTCTACACTGGCAGAACTCAAGCACCAGAAATGTTAGTGTTTTAACTATTCTGCTACTGTTTACAACTGTTCCAGTTGTAAATAGACTCTATTGGTGGTATGGGTTTCTGTGCGAAATGCGAGAAAGGTGTCTTGTTTGTTTTTCGACAGTAGGGGAAATAGACATGGGAGTTTAGGCAACGTTGTTACGAACCCTGTGGCTCTAGCAGTCTAGGGTGGATGTTACAGAGACCCGTAACATAAAACTCATGCAAATCAGTGTAGTGTAAATGAACAGTGAGAACAAACGACACAGACAACCAAAGCTACCGTCAAACATAAAACGTTTATTATAAACACACGGTAAAGGGGGAAGGGAAAAGGGGCTGAGCTGAACCCAAGAAATGAAATAATATAGTCAAAACACCCCAAAACTGAACTTGCCTGCCTCAAGTACCGCTTAGCTGACTACTAGCCAATACAAAAATACAGTGGGTGGTCTGCTCAGTTCTAACTAGTGTTTTTAGACTAAGTTTTCCTACGGGTTGTGTATGCCCAAGGGCAACTTGCTAAAAAAAAACGTTTCCCAGGGACACAGGGATAAACAAAAACACACAGGTCGAACAAGGACTAAACAGCACACAGCAAACAATTGACTAGACAACACCAAACAAAACACCACAGCAATACATACTCACATGAAACAAAGTGAGATGTATGTGCTAAACTAGGTGATGTATATATGAACAAAGTGTCTGTCTATCAAAAAAGGTATGTATCTCAAGAGTGTCTATGTCCATGTGGGGTAAATCAAAAGAGTCTCTCTGGGGGAACCAACTGACTGGGTTTTTAAACCAGGGATGTTTGATGCGATTGGGTAATGGAAAAAGGAACAGGGGGTGCAATTAGGAGGGGTGTCCACCGATTGGTCCACCTCAGCAGTCAGGCGCTGCACTCATGACTGCCAGGTGGGAAACACCAATGAGCACAATCAGGAACATAAGAGACGCCTGGGGAAACGGCAGGAGGGGAAAAACACAAACGCACATACAGGGTACCTGCATGCGTAACACTCCCACCCTTAAAAGAGCAAACCTCCAATGGTTTGCGACTCAAGACATAAAAAGTATACAGAACACTTTCAACATGCAAAGGCATCTACACAGGATAGAAAAGAAATCATACATCCCTAAACACGAGACAATGCATCTGGTACAGGCAAAACATGAACTTGGTCACCCGGCCGCAGGGGACGAGAAACAGCGTTTGTCATAATGACGTTTCATACGTCTCTGCGAGGAAGATAGGGCTTCCTTTGCCAGCGCACAGGCGCCATGTAGGCGCTCACGAAAACGACTCACGTAGTCTAATACACTGTCCTTTGTACACAATTCTTCTGATAAAAACTGATCCTTAAGGACTTTCATAGGTCCTCTGACTGTGTCCAAACACTAGATCAGCCGGGCTGAACCCTAGGGATTCCTGTACCGTCTCATGGACAGCAAACAAAACTAGAGGAACTCCCTCATCCCAATCCTTCTCGGATTCCAAACAATATTTACGGAGCATAGACTTCAGTGTCTGATGCCACTGTTCAAGCACACCCTGAGACTCTGGGTGATATGCGCTTGACACACGATGCATTATTGACAAGGTCTTTAACACCTGTTTGAAAAGCTTAGAAAGGAAATTTGAACCTTGATCAGTTTGTACCACCTTAGGTAACCCAAAGGTTGAAAAGAATTTAATTAATGCTTTGCTCACCACCGGAGCAGTAATCCTTCGCATAGGAATGGCCTCTGGGTATCGTGTGGCCACACACATAATCGTCAACAGAAACTGGTTATCAGCTTTTGTTTTCGGTAATGGTCCAACACAATCAACAACCACATGTTCGAAGGGTTCGCCTATGGCAGGTATGGGACAAAGTGGAGCGGGAGGAATAACCTGGTTTGGTTTTCCAGTTACCTGACAGGTGTGGCATGTCCAACAGTACTGAGCCTGTTTTAAACCAGGCCAAAAGAAATGTCGCAGCACCCGATCATAAGTCTTTGTGACTCCCAAATGACCGGACCACTGGTGATCATGAGCAAGGGATGAAACAGTTTGTCGAAAGGCTGTAGGAACCACTATCTGGTAAATAGCATTCCAATCTTCACCGGCGTCACCATGGGATGTTCATTTGCGCATGAGGAGATTACCATCAATGAAGTATGCCATGTTTTTCTTCTTCAGCTCCTCCACTGAGACAACACTGGAAAAATATTTAGCAAGGCTTTTGTCACTCTTTTGGTTAACAACCAGCTGCTCACGAGTTACAGGTAAATGTATTGAATCAGCAACACGGTCCACATTCTTCTTACCGATCTTGGGCTGTTTTTCAGACCCCACCAGTTCACCAGAGGTAGCACACAAGCTATCCTCTTGGACAAACTCTCTAGACAGAATAGTGTTCGACAATTCTATCACATCACCCATTCATCGTGCCTGAGCACGTGTGACGGCACAAGCGGGGAACACATGTGGATAACTCTGTGCCAGCTCCTCCGAAAGAGACTGGTCACTTTTATCCAACATCTCCAATACGGGTATTACCTTTCCACCGGCAATATCGTTGCCCATTACAAATGTCACCCCTTTTACGGGCAACATAGGACGTACTCCAACTCTGAACAATCCACTGACTAGTTCAGAGTGTACGTTCACAAAGTGCAATGGCACTGGGACAATTCCCATTTCAATTCCCTGGACTAACACACTGGATCCACAGTATGTATTTTCGGAGAAGGGCAACACGTCAGATAGGATGAATGACTGTGCCGCACCAGTATCTCTAAGGATCCTAACTGGACGCTGAGACGCATCGTTACCTGATAGGGAAACAAATCCCAGAGGAGGAGGGAGAAGACGGAGGGAAGAGAAAAAGAGAGGTAGGTGTATTTAAATGCAGTTCTTATTTTGGGAGGTGGGGATTCCCCTTTGCCCTTTCCGACCATTAGAAATAGAAAGAAAGCTCAAAATGGTGCAGCAGCCAGCTGGCGCCATTAATAGCACAAATATTATTGGCAAAATTTGCTCATTGTGTTACATGTCCTAAAACAAATGACATAACCTAGAAGTACAAAACCTTTTATTTATATTTATTCAATTGCTTTAAATAATGTGTCCAACTCTGCTCAGTTGTGCCTACATTTGGTGTTTAAAACGCTTTGCGGTCTTGACTGCATGCATTGCGTAATATAGGCCTAACGCCTGATGTCCACCAGAATGCATGCATAAATGCCTATAGTGTAGGTATTTTTAAAAATATATATAAAGTACTCTGCAAGCTTGCCTATTATGCCGGTGGAATGTTCCCAGTCTTGAACAAGACTTCTTATTTAGCCTATCCTTGTCGGCTACAGGAGAAACAGGCTAAATGAGCCTATAGGCCTACATAAATAGACTATAATTTGTTAATTTAAATATAAGACACATATTGTTTGATTACAGGTCTAAATAAGACATCCTTCTTCATCTCAAATTAATCAAACTAAGTCTGAGCGGAGTCAGCTCGCCGGAGTCAGCGCGCTGACTCACAGTTGACTAATAGGAATATAGCCACACCTTTTCAGACATTTGTCAACTTTATTAATGATAAAAAATAAGAAATCGAATTAACTATTACATTAATTAATAATTATCAAATAAAAGGAAAATGAAATTAGTTAAAAAATACAAACTTCACATTATACAAGAACCAAATAGTTGGCCTGGCTTAAATAGCCCAGACCAACTAGAGGGAAAATATGTAACAATATAATGTTGAAGTGTATGCTTGTTGTGTTTAGATAGCAAAAGACCATCTGTTGATCTGTACACAGGAAGTCACGTTTATTCAAAGCGCGACAGTAAATAGCCAATGGGCTAATGTGTATTCAGTTTGGGATGTCTATAAAGGTGAGGACAACCGGAAGTTTCTTTGAGATTGAGTGAGATGAGATTGAGGTTGTGTAAGGAAGACCGGGTCCGTAACCTCATGAACAAGACTATCTAATGCTGCAATAAATAATTGAATTACTCTCTCCCTTGACAACCGGTATGCGATCATTATTTCAAACACTATACGAAATGGCTAATTTCTAACAATAATGAATCAAAACAGAGTACTCTTCCTCTTCTAGCTTTCTTTTTACATCTGTGAAAAAGGCATTGCCCTCCATATTCCATCAATCAAGAATGGATTAGGATGGAATGGATTATAGCCTCCTCCTTTTTCTCTCCAGCAGCAGCCAGTTGCAGGAGGTGATAACACGATTTTAGTTTCAATTGACTGAATGGTTTAAGATAAAAGATAAAAGATCTTAAGATAACAGCTCCCTTTACATCAGAAATGTGTTATTTATATTTACGGAATAATGGATGAATCCAATAGGTCCAGTCAGTATATACAATATTACTGCAGATACCCCAAACCCGTCGCAATTACATCAGACCCAACCCAGATCCAAGGAAAAACTACAAATTTTGGACCCAGACCCACTCGTGTCCCGGGTCTGATCTCGGAATTTCGGGTCTGGTGGACCCGTGAAGACCTCTACTTTAGACCACTGAGCCACGGCCTTTCAAATAAAGTACTGATGTAGCTTTAATGGCCATGGTAATGTACTTGTTTGTGTTTGTAATGTAATTGTATCTACTTTTACCTACCTTCTGTCTCCAGCCACACAGCAGCCAGCAGCAGCAGCCCTGGTGATGGAATCTGACTCTGATACAGGTATGTAGCGAAACCTGTCTCGTACTCACTGCCTTTACTGTTGAGGGCTCTAGCTGTATGCATTATATGGTATAACAAAACTGTGTCTATAAAAATACACTTAGTAATAAGCAGGTAACTTTTACAGTATATTTCAACATTAAAACTATTGAGAATGACTTACCAAACAGTGATTATCAACTGGCTTACCAAATAGTTTTAAGCACATGTAGCCTGCAGCAGCAATCCATTAAAATGTGCATGCCAATTCACGGGTGTGATAGCTGTGTGTGGGAAATGTTGCTAATTTTTTGTCAAAATGTTTATACAGCATGCTTTTGCAAGAATAAACCTTTATGCCATGAGCAGGCTAGTTTTGATTATGTTCAAAATTCAGTAGGCCTATTGGAGGCCTGTCTGACATTTGTATTTAACAGATGAACTTATATCCTGTAATTCAGAAATTTGAAAGTATATCCTGTTATAACATACGATTAGATCCAGAAATATTTGGATACTGACACAGATTTCATAATTTTTGCTCTGTATGCCACCACTGGATTTGAAATGGAAACAACTAAGATGCAATTAAAGTGCAGACTTTCAGCTTTAATTCAAGGGGTTGAACAAAAATATTGTATGAATCGTTTAGGAATTGCAACCATTTTCATACACAGTATGCTTATTTCAGGGGCTCAAATGTAATTGGACAAATTAACATAGTCATAAATCAAATGTTCATTTTTAATTCTTTGTCAAGAATCCTTTGCAGGCAATGACTGCTTGAAGTCTGGAACGCATGGATATCACCAAATGCTGAGTTTCCTCCTTTGTGATGCTTTGCCAAAGCCTTCACTGCAGCTGTCTTCAGTTGTTGCTTGTTCGTGGATCTTTCTGCCTTATGTTTTGTTTTCAGCAAGTGAAATGCATGCTCGATCAGGTTGAGATCAGGTGATTGACTCGGCCATTGCAGAATATTCCACTTCTTTGTCTTAAAACACTCCTGGGTTGTTTTCTCAGTATTTTTTGGGTCATTGTCCATCTGTAAAGTGAAGCGCCGTCCAATCAACTGCGCTGTATTTGGCTGAACCTTAGCACACAATATATTCCTATACATTTCAGAATTAATTTGGCTGCTTCTGTCTTCTGTCACATCATCAGTAAAAACTAGTGACCCAGTGCCATTGGAAGCCATGCATGCCCATACCATCACACTGCCTCCATCGTGTTTTACAGATGATTTGGTGTGCTTCGGATCATGAGCCGTTCCACGCCTTCTCCATACTTTTTTCTTCCCGTCTTTCTGGTACAGGTTGATCTTAGTTTCATCTCCAGAACTGGGCTGGCTTTTTTTAGATGTTTTTTGGCGAAGTCTAATCTGGCCATTCTATTCTTGAGGCTTATGAATGGTTTGCATGTTGTGGTGAACCCTCTGTATTTGCTCTTGTGAAGTCTTGTCTTTATGGTAGACTTGGATAATGATATGCCTACCTCCTGGAGAGTGTTCTTCACTTGGCTGGATGTTGTGAAGGGGTTTTCTTTACTGTTGTCTTCTGTGGACATCCAGGCCTTTTTGTGTTGCAGAGCTCACCAGGGCGTTATTTCTTTCTCTGAATGTACCAAATTGTACATTCAGAGAAATCACTTGGCCACTCCTAATGTTCCTGCTATCTCTCTGATTTTTTTTTTGCAGCCTAAGGATGGCCTGTTTCACTTGCATTGAGCGCTCCTTTGACTGCATGTTGTGGGTTCACAGCAACAGCTCCAATTCCAGACCTTTTACCAGCTAAATTGATGAAAAAATAACAAAGGAATAGCCCACACCTGTCCATGAAACAGCTTTTGAGTCAATTGTCCAATTACTTTTGGTCCTTTGAAAAGAGGGGGCTACATATTAAAGAGCTGTAATTCCTAAACCCTTCTTCCAATTTGGATGTGAATACCCTTAAATTAAATCTGAGAGATTGCACTTCAAGCCCATATTCATAATTTAACTGTAACTTGAATATATTTTGGTACACCAGGCCAAAATAACAAAACTTGTGTCAGTGTCCAATTATTTCCGGACCTAGCTGTACAGGTAAATTATCTAAAAAGTGTACAGTTAAGATAAAGAACATATTGAGTTTCTTATTGAATCATTTTGTTCAATAATTTAATCATTTGTTTCCTTAACAGATTAGAAGATGGCCCCAATTTGAAGAAGAACCAGAAAGGCACTAGAAGTTAGGCTAAATAAAGATTGACATGGATTTCAATATATTGTTGTGACATTTTTGGATTGTCAGTGAATACTGATCCCGGCAGTTATGTGCCAACGTTAAATTGGTTGGTTGGTAAAAGAGCACAATGCAAGTACATTCTAATGTTGGCAGCCCATATTAGCCAACGTATAACCCACTGTGAATTGATCGGCAAAAGGGCACCATGACAACGGTGGTAAATTCTAATGTTGGCAGTTCTTATTAGCCAATGTATAACCCACTGTGAATTGGTCGGCAAAAGGGCACCATGACAACGGTGGTAAATTCTAATGTTGGCAGTTCATATTAGCCAACGTGTAACCCACTGTGAATTGGTCGGCAAAAGGGCACCATGACAACGGCGGTAAATTCTAACATTGGCAGTTCATATTAGCCAACGTGTAACCCACTGTGAATTGGTCGGCAAAAGGGCACCATGACAACGCTGGTAAATTCTAACGTTGGCAGTTCATATTATCCAACGTATAACCCCTGGCAAAAGGGCACCAAGACAACGCTAAAACACCTTAGTAAATTCTAGCGTTGGCAGTTTATATTTGCCAACGTATAACCAACTGTGAATTTGTCGGCAAAAGGGCACCATTACAACGCTATGCCAACGCCGACGTAACGCCAACATTGGGCCGCTAGACAAAACTCGATTGCCCCAACATTGTTTGCCAACGTCATGCCAACTGAATGCAATAGGAAAGCCCAACGTTGGGCCAACAGATCATTGCTACCTGGGCTGCTTCCACCTTTTCTGGCAAGTTGCTTGCACTTCGCCCATAATCTTCTCCTATCTCAAAAGTTCCTCAAATTGAGCCATGCCTCCAGACTCAATTGTTGCTTCGTCTTTGTTGATACAGGAAGTCAAATTTTCCCTACTCTGTGTAAAACCCTCTTTCCGCCATCCAACCAATCATTGTTTGTGCGGCTCTGCAGTTGACATACCCGTAGCTACGCGCTATTAGATTTTACAGCTGGTGTGGGTAGCCTATGCGGCCTGGCTGTGCGGGCCTGTCCCAGTGAGCAATCGATGGCGGCCCGCCGGCGTTTTGCCGCTTTTCTCCTGATCTCAATTTTCATCAGCTACTTTGCATCTCTGGCGGCTTTCCACCAGCGGCCCGACTGCTTTACGCTGGTGGCTAGCCGCCGAAGAGAAGGTGTGCGCTGTGATCTGCTGTATCTGCTTGTGTTGCCATTTTCTTCCAGCAGAGATGCTATTGTACCCCTTTTATTCTTGTACTGATTATTTGTATTAACTTTATTTTATAATTGTTAAATCTTAGACTTTGGCTTATGCACTATTGCTTGTGTAAAGGACTTTTAATTGTGTAGACATGCACAATAAACACATAGAAACAGCCGTCTCTCGCCGTTACTTACCATAATTTTTTTCCCAAACTAATGGCCCTTTTCCACTGGATGGTACCGGCTCAACTACTCGCATAGCCTCCACTTTACTAGTTTCATGAGGGACAGTTCTTTACTGTGTTTAAACACCGCTATGTCCGTAGATGGCGCTGTAGCGAATGTGAATTGCATGTAAGGCGAGACAATCGCCATTTTGCAAGCTAGGAATCTCACATTGTAGTAAGGTGAAAACTGGATCATTTTAGTGATTTGGTTCTTTAAGTCTTGTTCAGGAAAACAAACTCTTTTTCAAAGGGTGTAAGGTATAAGCTATATGCTCTGAATTGAACAATACAACATGGATTATGACATTGTTTTACTACAATTTGATGAACTCCCTAAACAGATGAAGATCAAGATTTTTTTTGACATCAGGCTGAAAGTTATTGAATGCTGAGTCACATAGATGACTATGGTGAGTTCTGTTCTGCGTTATTACAAATAACTAAGTGTTGTTAGGCTACTGAGTAAAAACGTAATGACTGTTTTGTATTAAACAATGACTGTTTGCAATATTCTGTTAACATTCAAATTCTTTAGTCAAAGTCACTGGTAGCTGAACGCAAGTTCTAAACCATTGGCAGGAAAACAAGTTATAGAAACTGAGCTTGAAAACAACAGCGTTGGCCTGAGATGAAATACCTACAGTAACCCTTGTGTTTCTTCATGTGTCCACAATTTTGGTAGCTTACTATTTTTTGTTTCTTCGTTTATCCTCAAGTTCGGATGTTTTGTTCTTCGCATATCAACAGTTGAATAGGTATTGTAACATCGTTAGCTAACTTGGCTAGATCATGTTTATTAGTGTATCAACAAGTTAGAATGTGTTATATAATATATGTGCTTATTCCTCATAACTTATATCAACTGATACGTAACGTTAGCTAAATGTTTCTTTGTGTAACGTTATCCACATCATGTTGATAACGTTGCACTTGGCAGTAGCATTTAGCTAGACTAACTAAACCTGCACTTGTTACAATTCCATTACTGAGGTGTCTTGTGTGTCTTTGTGTATCCACAGTGTTCTTAGCTAGCCTGTGTGTGTCTTGTACTGCCGATTTTCTAAACCTATTTTCTAAACATTGCTTTCAGATCATGACGTTTTCTGTAGTTTTGTTCTCGGAGAAGGATGACTGTGGCAATAGTTCCACGCCTGTGGCTCAAAGGGGGACTTTGCTACAGGCCACCACACAGCATCACCAGCAGGAAGTCCTTCAGCCATGATAAGTTTGCCAGAACATGTTCACCACCTGAAGATATCTGGGAGGCTTATAAGCTTATCAAGCATGCAGGTAAATTTAAAACATAATAACAATTTGAAACTTGGGATGAAAATGTGTTTTGCAGGGTAAATGCTTACAAAACCTTAACTTTTCCTAGATACGTGAGAGACCGGACGTATGTATCGCCAGAGGAGCGAAAACCGTTCTAGTGTGGGCCCCTACCACCCCAAGGATGCACATCTACACCACAACACCCTGTGGATTGCAGCCCTGGAGGTATGTGAATTACATGTTGATCTGGTAATTCCTGCAATGTTTACTTGGTTTCACCACATTTTCATATTCACCAACTTTTATGTATATTTTTAGAATGGAGCAATCACAGTACTCCACGGCACCAGAGAGGTACTCCACAGCACCATGGGGAGGACTGCAACATAGATATGTGTGGGTTCATTCACTTAACCCAGATGCTTAACGTATGTTATTAAAGCATGTTGCTTCCAATTTTATTTGTCAATTTCAATTTTTTTTTTAGGGCAAGAAAGCAGAGGTTGGGGGAAGTTTTAGCTCTGCACATGAAGGTAAGAATGAACATTTTGGCAGACACAGCGATTTAGATTTAGATTTGAGTTCTGAGGAGTGTAAAATAACCAGATATTTAGGACTGTATAATTAACTGTCTGTCTTTACTTTCAGAACATTTGGAGAAGATCAAGCGGCTGACTGAAGAGAAGGTCGAGCTGTGGGCACAGCTGGCTCTACGATCAGGGAAAAACAAGACTATAGTTACGCTAGCAATCTTCCCTTTATGAAACTGGATTTGTCTGAATGTGTGCCCTTTACTAAAATGCAATACTGTACAGCCTTTCTGAAATTACATGTATGAGGCAGTTAGTTAGTTAGGTTTATTTCACTATTAAACTATTGACATTTCATTGTGCTTTTTAGCTTCTGATAAACGTCTGACTGAAGAGAATGTTGAGCTGAGAGCACAACTGGCTCTACAGTCAGGTTAGAATAAGACTATAGTTGCGCTAGCATGTTGTCTTCATAAAACATTTTGTTTGTCCTGAATGTTGTGCAATTTGTAAGTGGTATGTGACGGTGATTAACTGCTTTTTTGTAGGTCCATGTAATTCACTTCACTTGCGCATGGGCACAGTGAGTGAAGAACTGCGCGAGCTGTTGAACAAGATGGCCACAGTGCAAATGGCTCGGTGGGGGAGTTGTCATTCCCCAATGTTCAGGGTATTCAGCACCCCCTGGACAACCTGGAGGACCTGCGTCAAAGTAAGTTATTTTGTACATGGCTATTAGATTCTTGTGGTTAATTTATAATGACTATTTCTCAAAATCATGTCAGACAATTTAAATACAATATCTGATTGCTGTATTACAGGAGCCATAAGGAAGAATCCTTCCAACCAGGATGCCACTGTCCAGAACCAGATCACAAGGTACCTGGAAGGGGCAGCTGACCGTGCTGGTGGGAGAAGACGTCGCGGCGGTACAAGGGACCTGCCGTGAATATGAATGACACAGCTCCTGCACAACCAATATTGCTGCTAATCTACTACAGTACTTTTAAACTGCTGCTATATACAGTGTTATGTATATGATCGCATTATCCTCTTGATATATTTAAAGCTGTATATTGACAGATGTATATTGCACATGTTTTCTTGCACTGTTTGATTTTTTTAATTTATTTCAATTCATTTGCACGTTTTGTTTTGTATGCTTGCTGTATAATGCATGTTTTTCTGTATGCATCTTGTACTATTTAAAATAAATTGTTTACATTTAATTCAGTTCATTGTAATTTGTGATATGACCAAGATTATTATAAAGGATTATTATACATAAAACCTAATATTGGGGCATGAGGCATCCCGCTGGGTTTAGTGCATAAAATCAGCTAGCCGCTGTGAAAGTGGCCCACCAGTGGCCCGACTGCGACACATGCTTTAAAAAAAAGCGGCCCACAGCTGTCGGCCCGCTAGCCAGACGCTTTGCAGAACATCTCAGCGGCCGCAGTGGCGAAAGGCTAGTGGGCCACTGGCATGTTGCTTGCTGGGATGCGGCTCTCTGCGGTGTCTGCCGACCCTACACAGACACGTTTGACATTAAAGTATAAATCAGCCTATCTTTAGGTCTTTGTGACATGTCTGAATGATATCAGTAGATCATTGGGTTCTCTGACTATTTGTTAATCTGCCTAAACCAATAAAGGTATCTGTTCTTTGTTCTTCAGGAATGTGGCCAGCTGTCTGAGTGTCTACAATGTTCCCCTAGCCCCTTGGGGAAGTAGGGGCAATTTGGGTAAACACCTAGGACAAGACGGGAAGACACAATCAGGGGCAGGAAGGGATGAAGGAACACATGTTATCTTTACAGACTGAATATGCAGTCGTATCCCCACCCCTTTTACTGTATAAGTACTGATGATTGTTCTGTGTTACTCTAGAGATACCTTACGGTTTATTCTGTAAGCTTTGTGACTCTTCTCTCTATTTGCAAATAAACTGCTAATTGTGCCAAGAGAATTTTGTCTCTGTACTTACTTAGTTCTAATTGAAGGAATTACCATCACACTTTGCTGACATAGTTCTCTGAAAAGCCTACATGGACCAAGGCCTCATCCATTGCCATGTTTTTTTTAGCTTGTGAAAGTGGGCATATTGATTTTTTATGTTAAATAGGTGTTTTTTGAACATCTGAATGTTAGTTGTAGAGCAACTCTGTCGGGTTCTCCTGGGTGCCACAATTGACTTTAATACGTGTATTCTTGCTAGAGGACTCACAGGATACCATTTCGATCAAGCTCTCTAGATTTAATGTCTCAATTACCTCATTCATAGCAACTTAGGGGAAATAAATGTAGTTTCCTCGCCAAACACTAGACAACATTTGGAACAAATTACAGCGTTAAAAAAGAACATTTGGAACAAATTACAACATTATATAATAAAATAATGAATTTGTAATAATAATTTTGTGGAATCATGTCAATGTAAATTTCATTGAAAGTTAAATGGGCCTAGATAAATGAGAACAACAGAAACATCTGTGTTTAGATTGTCTCTCTGTAGGTCACGCTCTGCCACCCCAGGAATGTGAAATGTTTACATTGACCATTTGGCATGGGAGTTCTTTGGAGTCCTCTTGCAAATGTGATCTGTGCTAGGTAGACATGCGCTTCAATGTATATAACCACTAGCAACCATCTTTACAGTGAGATTGAATGAACATGTAACATCAGACAACTCTGCTGCGGTGCTTTTAATAAAGCTTCTCATTCTCCCTTGATTTTCAGCCGAGTATGTTCTTACTAAGGTAACCCAGAAGGTAACATCATTGCGTTCTGTTTTTATTAACATTTTACGCAGTGTCCCAACTTTTTGGGGAACAGGGTTGTACAATTACAAGCCATAGAGAGAAAGTTTGTTGGCACTAGGGACAGCCATCAGTCAACTAGAATCTACCATGCTCTATTTATTTGAGGAGGTAAATTGGCATATTTAAATTGCTTCCCTATGATATGAAAATGTTCCTTCAATGGTCGTGTGGTCGTGTTTAAGGCACCAATGGGAAATTATTTTGTTTGCAAGTGTTCCCGTGGGCAGTCATGTTCATATTAACGCTGGTTCTTTCTGAAGTGGGTGTTGAAATCCAATACATAATTTCCCTCATATAATCAGGGCGGTCCGTGTATGGAAGGGCCAACCTTTATCCTTCACTTAACAGGCAGACGGATCATACTTTTTTCTTTCCTTGCTCGTTATCCGTTTTTTGGTTGGGGAGACATTGAAAGATTTTTGCCAGTGTTAATTCCCATTCTTCACTAGAATATCAGAACACGAGCACAGCAAACATATGCGGGTAAAAGGGAGGGCCTGCCGAACATCAAGTGCAGTAATGTTAATGTTAGGCATTATAAAATTAAGCAATTAATTTTATAATACAATTTATTTGCACGAAAAGTTAGTGAGAGGCAACATCTGGTTCGCATTATGGGCCCCATACATCCTGTGTGTGGAGCCAAGTACTCAAGAGTGGACACCATTCAAGACATTACACAAGTAGAATGTATAATGCACATATATGATTGAAAGATGTTCAGACTGAGTAGGGGTCTGAGGAACTCTGGTTGGCTAAATGGCCATTGTCTAAACCGCCTCTGTATTCTGGCTGTGGTATCCTTTTTCCATTTGTAGAATGTTGTAACATCTACAGAAGGTCACATCTTGAATACTCGTGCTAATAGAGTTCTCCCCAGACTTTCAAAAGTGGGCAATTTCTAGCACAGTTCTGATGGCATTGGCATTGTTATCAGTCTACAAGATAGTATTAAATGCAATGTTGAAGGTGATGTTCTTAAACTACTATGGTTTGTGACAGCTTCAATGTGCCAATTAATCACGGATATGCAGCACTGCTAAAACCAGGGTCTGAATACTGATGTAAATATAATCCTATTGGAAATTGGGTCATATAATGTATTAAAACATATTCATGATGGGCTTTGTTACAACTGCTATTTCCAAAACACCTTGCAGATCACACCACCCAGTAAATGTTGAGCAGTCTTTGTGACTTAAGCCCCAGCTACCTGTACCACAATAATGAAGGCTTTTTCAAAATAACTTTTTATGATATAGATAATTTTGCACATGCCACAGAGCGACAAGATGTTAACTGATTAATTTTATTATGCATTAAACCTGTAAGGAAGCATCTGAATGCATTATGTTCCAACTTCCTCTACTCAATTATTCAGGTTTTTCCTTTAACTAGTCTATTCAATTATATGAAACGGAATTTAATGCAATTATTCTGTACAAAAGCATGACATACATAAATACATTTTTTAACTGAGTTTGTTTATTCTTTACAGCTATACTCAGAAACTATCCACATGCAACTGTGAGTTCTCTTGTCTCCTGTTTTATTCCTGTCCAGGTTCTTCATGTAAATAGCATTTATAATGAAATGTAATATAAAAATACTGTTTATAAGAAGACTGGTGTTACGGAATGTTTTATGTTTTGACAGACTTGCGTAGTTGTCATACCCATTCATAAAAAATGCAATATAGGTCATAGTGTTTCAAAATAAGTCATTACAGTGTCGTGACTATGTTATGACAGGATATGACATGTTATGTCAGCTGACATGACACCTTATGACATGGTTATGACAAAGTATGACACTACACTTCAAGTAAAGTGTTACCAAATTTATAATAGAGAAATGACAACCTGAGAAGACCTCTAATCAGTTAATTAACTCAAAACACCTGCAAAGGTTTCCTAAGTATGTTCATTTATGCACTAAATACTTGGTCTGGGCTCTTTTTGCACAAATTACTGTTTCAATGCGGCGTGGTATGGAGGCAATCAGCCTGTGACACTGCTGAGGTTTCATGGAAGCCCAGGTTGCTTTTATAGCGGCCTTCAGCTCGTCTGTGTTGTTGGGTCTGGTGTATCTCATTTTCCTCTTGACAAAACCCCATAAATTCTCTATGGGGTTCAGGTCATGCGAGTCAGCTGGCCAATCAAGCACAGTAATACCATGGGCAGCAAACCAGTTACCAGTCGTTTGGCACTGCAGGCAGGTGCCAAGTCCTGCAGGAAAAGGAAATCAGCATCTTCATAAAACTTGTCAGCAGATGGAAGCACGAAGTGCTCTAAAATCTCCTGGTGGACGGCTACATTGACTCTGGACTTGATTAACAGAGTAGACCAACACAAGCAGATGACAAGGCATCCCAAATCATCACTGACTGTGGAAACTTCACACTGGACTTAAAGCAACTTGGATTCTGTGCCTCTCCACTCTTCCTCCAGACTCTGGGACCTTAATTACCAAATGAAATGCAAAATGTACTTTCATCTGAAGAGAGGACTTCGGACCACTGAGCAACAGTCCAGTTCTTTTTCTCCTTCGCCAGAGGCGTTGCTAGGATCACAATACATTTGGGGCTTAGCTTGTTTGTGGGCTGCTTGCCTGTTTACAAAAAAAGAATAAAAATACAAAAACTGGAGCTAGGTGCCTGGATTTCATTACTCCCATACAGGCGAATCATGACAGAAACAAGGACTCCCTAACAAACATCTAATGTACATTGAAAAAAATAAATACAACCTGTCAAGCATTAGTGCCATGTGTATGACTGGAAATTAATGAGTTCAGAAATTTCCTATACACACGTGAAGCGCATCTCTGAAATTGGTTGCACAAACTTGTTTATATCCCTGTAAGTGAGCATTTCTCCTTGATTAAGGTGACAACTGAATGTATTGTGCGTCAAAACAAAATACACGTTACCAACAAAAATATTGTAATCGGATTACAGATACTTTTGAAAAAATATATGATTACTTTTGGATTACTTCAATTGAAAACGAATAGGTGCGCGAAATAATTATGACACGTTGCATGTTTGAGTTTATTATTTAATGTTTTAAAAACATCGTTATTTGAACCAAAATAAGAATAGCACCTCAGTTGTGGGTGATCATCATGCGTGCAAAGGTGGTTCGCTCGCATAACCAGATTTATGACGGATTAAGTGCTAGTTTAATTTTGGTTCGCTGGATGGCTGGTAAAAACAGAGTATATCTACGATAATATTAGCCAAGCCATATAAAATGTTATTTAGTTATCTACTCGACGCGTCTTTCTCAGAACAATGATAGGCCTGCCTGGTGTTTTATCTTTTTCAAGTTTCAAGGTTTATTTGTCAAATGCACCGAACAACACAGCCAGGACGAGTTGCACCAAAGAACTTTTACAGGAATTGTTTAATAGATTAGGCAACTATTTAGATAGCTGTAACATGGCGCTGCCTTCATGATAAAACATTATATGGATTTTGGGGATGTGTGTTGGGGAGCACTCCGCCAAAGGATGATTATTTGCATTTGACGCAGCCATATAGGTAGGCCATGTGATTCTGCTTGCTTTCCATCTCTGAAAATTGTGTTCATTGGTTATCATTGGCTGCTGACGTAATTTACTTTAAGATAAGAGTGCAGGTTTATAATCAGTTTATTTATTTGCGTTTTGAAAATCCATCACTGGTGGCCCTAATAATCGTGTTCACGATTGCCAACGTGCATTCGAATGCCTGGGGTTTCTGCAACATTTTGACAATGTTGTTGGGAGCAAAATATCAGACTATTGCAGATTTAGTTTATGCGCGAAAAGCTACGGATATCTAAATGTTTATATACAACAATGTTTTGAAGCAATTAAAAAAATTTATAAAACACAAATAATAAAATAGGCTTAGGCATCATTAGATTTTGGGTTATGTTCAGATAAAAAGTCAGATTCTGGAAGATCGTGGGTTATTGGATTAATTGGAATGTCTAAATATGTGACAGACATTTAGCGTGTATTGTAGAGATGTAGCCCAATCATATTGAAGTAGAAGCAATGGTTTAGAAACCCTTTCCAAAGGCACTGTACACAACCCATGAGGTAAAATGCAAATTCCGTTTTTGGCCAGCAATGTAAACTCTAACATTGATTGATCCCGCAAAAGGTGTTCAATTGGTTATAGGTTATTCCTATTTTTTTTCACAATGCCTCTTAATATGAAAGTAATCTAAAAGTAATTCAAAGTAATCAGATTACGTTACTGAGTTTGAGTAATCCAAAAGTTATGTTACTGATTGCACATGTGGACAGGTAACTTGTAACTGTAATGGATTACATTTAAAAAGTAACCTACCCAACCCTGTGTATGGATATGTGAGGCTTGGGGATTTGCTGTTATGGAAATCATTGACTCATTGAGTGGGTTTGATTCAGTGGTTGAACTTGTCTTTTAAACAAGCAGAAATTGTTAAACGAGCAGTGAGACTGTCAATGCTTTGGGACTCCACTTGTCATTCCCAGGGAATCACATGTATCACAGAGGGGTAGAGTATAATTGTTGTCCATACAGAAATTGAAATATGCCTCTTGAATATCCTAACACGTCAAATAAACTGGTAATTAGAAAACCAGTGCATCGGCATTCTGCCAATGTTGAATTCATGTACACAATCTCTAAATCAATCAATCAATCAATCAAATGTATTTATAGAGCCCTTTTTACATCAGCAGTTGTCACAAAGTGCTTTTACAAAACACCCGGCCTTAAAACCCCAAGGTGGCAGCTGAAATCGTCAGGTATCATCTTGATCTGCAACACAACCAGGAGGACTTTGGACCGGGACAGCAACGGGTCTTTCAAGCCTGGTACTCCTCAGGTGTGGGCCAGGACCTCATGTCCTCCTAAGTTTAAAACGGCAGGAGACAGGGAAAATTTAGAAAATGCATTCCTTAGATCTACAACGATTTATAGTGGAGAAGGAGAACTGACCCTACTCCCCCAGCACAATAATATAGCAGCGTAAGACCTTGGGGCTGAGACAGGGGGGTCCGGTGACACTGTGGCCCTATCCGGGGGAGGCCCCGGACAGGGCCCAACGGGCAGGAAATCAATCCACCCACATTGCCAAGCATCAACCAAAGGGACACCCACCAACCGCGACCACCCTGATTGAGGGCCGAGTATTGCCAGCAGAGTACAGACCAATTGCACAAGTGCGCAACAGAGAGACAACAACAAGCTAGTGACTCCGCCCCCGAATGGCGTTGGAGGGAGGGCATCCCAGTGGCGATGAGAGCCCACCTGGCAAGACAGCAAGGGTGGACAGTATCAAGCCTTTCCGGTCACCTTCACGCCTCTGGGGCAGACTAAACTTAATCATAGACCATGCTGTAGAGATGAGTCTTTAGTAGACACTTGAAAGTTTGCACTGAGTTTGCATTTCTAACCTTAATTGGCAAATCATTCCACAGTAGTGGAGCTCTATGAGAGAAGGCCCTGCCTCCGGCTGTTTGTTTAGAAATTCTAGGTACAATTAAAAGGCCTGCATCTTGCGATCTAAG